>PISX010035250.1:0-13099 GCA_004024625.1 Mellivora capensis
CCAAATTCTGGCCACCATGTCTTTAGACATCTGATGATCATTCTGGCCTCTGGCTGCCACGCAGAGGTGACCAGATGGCAGAACGGTTCCAGGAGGGGCAGCCTCAAGTTGCATGGGAAATAAAAGTCAGAAAATGGAGCAGAAAAAGTTGAAGTTTGGGAACCTGAAAAACCAAATTCTGGCCACCATGTCTTTAGACCTCTGATGATTATTCCATTATGATCTGTCCAAGGTTTGCATATCATGCTTCATGCAGCTCTAGGTGTTGCAGATGTTTTTCAAGGGCCACATCAGGGGACTAGAAGGAGCAGAAAGGCGATGAACCCAATTCCCCAAGATCACCTCCACTTCGGTCTGATATTCTGTTCTTCTGCATAAAGTTCCACCAGTGCTGCTTAAAAAGCATTGCAAGACCCTAACGGAGACTAATAAACAGTAGATATGCCATGAACCATCTTCATATGCTTCACCTTCTCCCAGAGTTGAGTAAGACTTGTTGACGATACTTCAGTGGTAATGGGGCATTGTTTCTGGCTGCTCCCACTATCACCTACCTGCTCTGCTCCTTCCAGCTGGGCTGCTGACTGGTCAAGGATCAGTTGGCCTTTGTCCCCAAACCACTCAATGCCAGCTGTACTCGTTGATGACATTCTTTAATCACATATTCTATAAGCCAGTGAAATGAGAGTCCTCTTTTCTATGAATACTAAGGAGAAGGCTTTGGGAAAACTTAATAAAAGACAAGCCACTAAAAATATTGCTGTGGAATGATGCATGGGGAAGTCAACGCTGTAGGGGATGATTGTAAAAATCTAAACGGAATATACTCTCAGACTGTTTCATGAGTATCTTGGAGTTCTTATTCCGCTGTAAAGAAATCCAATCTGGAAATCGTACGTGGTATATCAGAAGGTGGGGTTCACTAAAAAGGGGCAACAACCTCAATCCAAACAGTGTGTCCACACTCAGATCAAGCCTTGGCCCTACAGTAGTCACTGGAAACTAGACATTTATGTTTTAAGAAAAAATAAAATGTTTTGACAGATAGATAGACATACATATTATTTGTATGGTTCCCCACTTTGAGACAGACCAGAAAATGTTCTTTCTATAAAAACAAACAAGAGAACAAGCAAGAAAAACAAACTCACAGCAACAGCCCAGACTCTAAGCTTCTGCTGGCACTCCCCTCCAACCCCAAAACAGAGAAGTCACTTCTATGGAAGGGGACCCCTGACTGGCTTTGCATTCGTGCAGCTGTCAGGCTCAATGGCCACTATAACACAGAAAACATGGTCATTTCCAACTACAACAGGTGTCCCTGATTTGAAGTCTTTCTTAAATTTCAGCAGAGACTGCAGTATGATCATGAAAAAAAAAAAAAAAAGTTGGACCAGGAGGAGGAGGATGGGAGGGGGAGGGGGAGGGGGTGTGGAGTGAATGGCGTGACCTGGAGGATCTCTCCATAACGGGCCAGTACACTGGGAGGGCCAGAGAGTTCTGCCTGGCAAACCCACCGCACAGAGATCTACCGCTTCTGCGTTCAGCTGAGACCAGTTGCTGAATGACTGGTCTCCTTTTTGTTGGGTAGGGGCTGGATGCTGATCATACAAATTTCTCTGTGCCAGTGGTCGTTGAAACTACATACAACCAAATTAACAGGTCAACAGAAATAAATAATAAATAAATAATAAACAAATAAATAATAATTAATAATAATAATAAATAAATAACAGGTCAACAGAAATGTGCCAGCTGGGTGGGCGTTGACATAAAGAGTGTAATACGTTGGTGCGAGGAAGACGTGCTACACTCTTTGGTAGGAGGCACAGCCATCCTGAAATCAGAATGTGGATCGCTGGGGTGCAAAACAGTTTGGGATAGACTAAGTATTTTATCAGGAGTCTCTATGATCTGTAGTTAGGCACAACCCTTAGTAAAAATCAAGAACCTAATGCCTTAAATTACAGATGAGGCATAAGACTTCAAAATGTATCTTGTCATTTGTAGAATTCTACCTGGGAAGGTGGACTACGTCTTCACATCTTTGCAAAGCAAACTTCTATGTTTGCAGTCTGTCCTCTGTCTGGCCTCCTCCGACTCTCTTCCCTGTGACAGCCATTGTCTTAGTCCAGAAAATTTGTACCTTTTAAAATATATTTTAAATATATTTTCTTTTTATAACACAGTTTAAATCACATCTTATGTCCTGTTCTGCAACTTTCTTTATGCATCTTATTTTTAAAGCTCTACCATAAGGTAGAGTTCTATGTATTTCCTAAAGATTATTTAGCTAACTAGTTCATGTCTTACTTTATAGTGGGAATATGGGCATAACAGGAAACAAAACCCCATTAAAACAATACAGAAAGATATAACGTTAACAGAAAGAAAAACTGCTGACAGTCTGCGAGGTACAAGAGATCATCTGAGGGCTGGGAGGGGTCTGGCATCTGAGGATGAGAAGTTTCTATCAGGAGCAGGAATAGGCCTACTCTGATGAGACTTTCCATCTTCTGTCAAATTCAAGGCTCACCTCGGGCTCTGTGGGAACTGGCTTAATTTTCCAGGGAACAATCTGTAGAATAAAACTGGAGTAATGTCAGGAAATGTCCCCCAACTTTGTCATTATCCCTAACAAATCTCTGCTAGTTTATAGCACCTCAAGTAAGCTACTAATTAGGTGGGAGTCAGAGTTTTTGAAGGTCAGACTTTCTAGTAGAATGGGAGTCAAGCCATTACAAAGCCTGTTTATTCCCTTGGTTAATAATTTTTCTTTCATTCAGGACTGTGCTTCCTTTTTTTCAGCTGGGTGAGCTTAACAGATCCCTCTAAATTAAATTAGATTTCTCAATTAAATTCCTCCAAATTAAAAGAGCCAATTGGAGGATAGTTCTTAATGGGGTAAAGAGTTGTGGTTCCCAGTTTTCATCAAGAGGAAGGATTCATGGAGTGCCACAAGAGGGGCATTGGCTTTGGGGTCAGACCATGTGCTTGGATTCAAATCCAGAGTCTACTACATACTAGCCATGTGATCTAGGCATGATTTGACTCTCCAAGCCTCTATCTCCTCATACACAAGCTGAGGTATATTAATCCCCCAATTATAGGTCTCCTGGGAGAAGTAAATAAGATAATGTACTTTCCCATGGGCCAGGTCCTTACATGCACTGCTGGGTCAGGCACTGTGCTAGATTTCCAGAGAATGACACATGCTAAGTATATGGTAGGCAGTCACTAAAGACTTGTTGACCGGACTCAATCTCATAAAGTAACAGGGACACTCAAAAAATAAATAAAATAGGAGACCATCACTGAAAGAGCCTTGGAATGGTGCTATAAGAGAGTAGATTAAGCAACTCTTCCCACATAGGCTCTTCAGGACTTCTCTTCCAGGAACAGACACAGGAAGGAACATGGAGGAGGAAAATCAGATACTTCTTGAGACTAAAAGAAAAATTACAGAAATAATGATATAATATATCCACTGCCAGGTGATCATTAATGAAAAATTCTGTTGCAAAGGGCCAAGGCTTAAATTCTGGCCCGATTCACTTCCAGGATACAGATATCTGGGGCAGTATTTCACAGTCTCGGCACTCCTGACATTTTGGGAGAGACGCTGCTCTGTTGGGGGAGATGGGGGCTGTCCCATGCATTTTAGTGTGTTTGGCCACATGCCTGACTTTCACACACTAAATGCCAGTAGGACTCTCCACCAAGTTGTGACAACCAAAAAACGTCTCCAGACGTTGCCAAATGTCCTATATCCCACAAAATTGTTCCTAGTTGAGAATCACTGCCCTAGGGCCTATTTGGCCACAGAATGTTAAGAAAAAATGTATTCCCAAGGAAGAGACCCAGCACTTGGGCTTAGCCCAATGTGTGGCTAGGACATATTGGAGGAAATGTAATTTATATCAAGACTAATTGGAAGGTAAGTTGCTGGGACATTTCTGAGCACAGATGTTCCTGCCAGCCAGATTAGACTTCCGGTCCAGCTGTATGTTTGTGCCCAAAGGAGAAAAGGATTACAAAAACTGGAAAGATCCGTTTTCACTGAAGTCTCGCAGAAACACTGAGAAAGGTGTCCTTCCTCATCATCTGTCCCTCTTGCTAACTCTGGCTACTCTTCTGCCTGATGTTCTTCCAATGTACTGATTAACTGTGTCTTTTACTCTGTACTTTGGATCCTTTGACATCTCAGGGCTTGCTGACTCTGGAGAGACTCCTTTCCCAGGACTAGCTAGTGAAGAGCTAGCGAAGACCATGCCTGCGAGTGTGAGTTTCATACGCAAACCAGCCATCCCAGAGCCCCACACTACCACCCACCTCCTCTATGGGCTCTCACACTCAGGGCCACTATTTCCCTGCCTCAGTCACCCTCATAACCAGGTACCAGACAACTCCAGGCAGCCCCTTTGCCTCAGAGCCCGCTGAAATTATTCAGACTTGCCAGTCCTGAACTGCGTTCCCTGCCTTGCCCATTCCTTCCCACAGAAACCACAAAAAAGACCCTTGCTCACATTTTTCCCTCACTCCCTTACCCTCTCGACTGACCCTGGTGCTCCCTCATAGCACCCTTCCTCCTGGAATTTGTGGATATGACCAGTGGCAATCATCTCTTGATCAGTTGACCCCTCCATACCTGAAAAACCATAAATCCCACATTTTAAAAGACATTCTTGCTATGCTGCCACTGCAGAACATACATGTTGTTCCCAGCATGGGTTCATTCACACCCCAGGCGCTTTCTCCAAGCACGCTGTGCGCCCTCCTGCTGCAGGGCTTGTGCCTTGCCGTTCCTTCTGCCAGAAATGGCCCTCTTTCTTCAGAAGCCCTTTACCCAGACCCGGGAGCTTCTCCACATTCCGGATCTCATCTCAATCAGGAACTTCTTCAGAGACCTCCCCTGTGCCCCAGCCAAGGTCAAGTCCCTTTGCCATTGTTCTCATAAGCTCTCTACTGGTTCTTCTTAGCAGTTAAGGTAGCTTGCATTTGATTCCCTGAGTGATTATTTGATTAAGGTCTGGTGCCCCCCTTTAGATTGGAAACACCCAGAGAACAGCGGCTGTGTCTTTTTTCTCACGATCATGTCTTCTGCGCACTGCCCAGTACATTGTACGTGCTCAATATTTGTTGGTAGAATGAAGAGATGAATCCCTTGGGGACTCCTAGAAAAGACAAGAGGAGTCTTCAAAGACTTTGAAGAGAAGGAGTCTTTCCCAGCAAGAGAAAGTTGGAAAAGAGTCAGAGAAATATATTTTATTACTGTTAACATGGCTTCCCTGGCCCAAGGCAGCTGGATTGTAACAGACAACAACCCGGTGTTAGCATATTGCAGCAGCACATACATGGGATGGCGTATTATGCATCCACTATTATCTCCATCTTAAAGATAAAGAAAATGAGACTTCTCTAGGGAGAACACTTGCCTGTGGCTCTATATTAATATCATAACTATATTAACAACTGTGGTAATAGCAATCTTCTCAAGTTAGGACTATTTTTCTAATCCCTCAGTTTTCTGCAATGAACATGGGTTAATTCTGTGACATAACATAATTAGTTTAAAAATACATGTAATTGTTTTTAATGACAAAAATGTTCTTTAAAGCAATGTTAATTGTCAGATAAGACAGCAAGATAAGTTTTATATACAGTATCATTTCAGTGATGTTTTGTAAAAAGCAGAAAAAAATATATTGAAAGAAAATGGGTACCCATGTTAGAAAATGAACGGTTTTTTCTCTTTACTCGAGCACTTCAGCATTTCCCAAATTCCTTACCATGATCTTGTTTTCCTTATTAAGCAGTTTGCCAAAGTTGTCCACTGTATAGCAGTTACCACTGGGATGGTTTCTTGGCAGACTAAATCCCCCCAAAGTTTCTGAGGCACCTTAAATTCGCACCCCACAATGTCAGGCATGCGGGAGATTTAATTTTTTTCCCTATAACAAAACAAATTTGTATTTCAAATTTAAGAATGGAAAAAGTCTCGAGGCCAATGTATTTCACTCCCTTTTCTTCCCCAGCCCGCCCCCACCTTCACCCTGCCTGCACCCCCTTCCTAGGGATTAGCCACCGTGTTCTACTGCAACTCAAAATATCAGGGGAAGAAAAACCATGTTAGTATTCCAGAAATATGATCTTTCCTTGCGTCGGTGTTACTGAAGCAGTCAGACCCCAAATCAGACCAAAGCCTAGTCACCCTCTGAGGGACTGACACACTTGCCTTTTCAAGGTGGGACAATGTAAAAATCCTACCCTCCTGTGACTTAAAGTCATCCAGGCTGATGTGACCTCTTTTTCCCCAGGTTGAGGGTTTATTGTCAAATGGAGATAGAATCCTCTTTACCTAGAAGGGTGGTCAGTTCAGGTCATCTTGGAGGGAACTGAAAGAGTACATTGAAGCCCGAACTGGCAGCTGCTTTTGGCTATTAAGTAGTCTTTCTGCGTTGGAGCAGATGGTGTTGGCAGGGCCACTGAAGTCACCCTGGAAAGACACAAACATTGAAAAGTGGGCTTTGACTTTCCACATTAAATATCTTTTGAGTCTATATACACACATATATATAGTTGAGTTTGATATGTATTTTCTATATATAATACATAGATTTTATATATTACATATTTATATATATTTCTTATATAATAATATAATATGTATATTTTATATAATACATATTTTATATATAATATATATATTTCATATGTATATCTATCACTAGCATTTTTGTGATTTTACTTTGCAGGCTGGTCTGTCAGTGCACTTTCAATGCCTACCTAACCCAGTGCTTGGCACATGCTGGGCATTCCATATCAGTTTGTTGTATTTATGATAAATAAACAAATGGTAAGTGATTTCTAAAGGTTGAATATCGGGCTGCCTGGGTGGCTCAGTCAGTTAAGTGTAAGAGTTCAGTTCGGGTCATGATCCCAGGGTCCTGGGATGGAGCCCCACATCTGGCACCCTGCTTAGCGGGGAGCCTGTTTCCTCCCTTTGCCTGCCGCTCCCCCTGCTTGTGCTCTCTCTCTCTTTGGCACATAAACAAACAAATCGATAAATAAAGGGTGAATATCCACAGATAACATGCACACAGCTAGGACACAATTCAAATTTATTCTCTCCCCAAGAGGACACATGGGGAGTCTGAAGGGATAAGAAGGTAACTCGCTACTTGTCCTGGCACTCCAGAGCTGGAGGAAGGATGGTCTGGAGTAGGGAATGTGCTCCTCGCCGTGCTCGGTGGCGAGGAGGGCGCTCCTTGCGTCGTCCGTAGACGTACCAGGCTCGTACCAGAATGGCACTTCTGGCTGGCGGCATGCCGGGGGACGCAGAGCCGCGGCAGAGAGTCCGCTTGCAAGCGCATTGTGTCTCACGACTCAGGAGAGCCTGGAGCAGGACGGCACTGCCCAGAGAGACCCGGGAGGAGCCACAGGTGTACAGGCAGTAGGTCCTTAAGGTGGTGGCTCCAGAGCGTGAGCAGTCTTCTGAACCTGGTTTTGGAGTTAGCCGAAAATCCAATCACGAACTCAGATCTCCTAATGACTTCGGGAATTTGGAACTCAGGGCCGAGTGACACCCTCTGTCTCCATTATTATCGTCACGATCATTAACTTTGCAATTACATTCATTTGAACACCTACACACTAGGCACTGTGCCAAGTACTTTATTTCTAATTGTTACAACCTCTCTAGAAGGTATTATCTTCACGTTACAGAAAAGAAAATGAGCCCCAGAGAGGCTAAATAACTTCTTAAGGCTCACAGCTAGGGAAAGGCTTGCCTTCTGACCTCCAAAACCCATTAGTGACTCCTCATTTCCTAAAGTTGCTGTTTGTATCCATATTTCAAAGAACACTAGGGGGAGGGGGGGCGTGCCATGGAGGGGCCTCAGGAGCCATCTCAAGGGCAAGGTCATGGGGAAGGTTCCAAGGTTCCTCCTGCAGAGCACATCTTGATAAAGCGTCTCTGATTTCATCTATTTTCAATACCAGTCATCTATTTAAGATTTAATTTTATTTCTTCAGGGCTCTGCTCTGATATATGAGAAAAACAAAATAACAGAGTAAGGGATTGAAGTAGGATGGGAGGGAGGGAGAAAAAGATAAAAAAAAGCCATTGGCCTAAGGAAGAAAATCTAAACTCTTATTTTTGGCATTTCTGGACCTTCAGAAACTTACCCGAAGACATCATCCCTCCTGTAACTATAATCCCTGTTCTTGAACATTTCCGCTCCCATCACACTGGCCAAATTGTTGTTTCTGGAACTCTCTTCTTGTCTGTTTGACTCCGTGTCTTTCTTCAGTCTCCCAGGCTCAAGCTGTTTTCTTTCTGCCCCCTTCCTGCTGTGGCACAGTCTGCCCCCTGGAGACTTCACCAGCCTCCCTGCCTGGAAGTTATTCAGAAGGGCAGAAGGGTGGAGAGTGGGGAGTGGGTAGAAGGTGCCACTGGCATCTGGTGGGGAAGGGATGCTGCTAGACGTTCTATAATGCATAGGACAGGCTCAAAGTGTCAGTAGGGCCAAGGGAGGGAAACCCTCCAACAGGGCTTGGAAACTAACAAAAATTGAAAAGAAAAGAGTAAAATCATCTTTATTCTCAGATGACATGATTATTAAAGTAGAAATTCCCAAGGAATCTATAAAACACTATGAGGATTACTAAATTAATTTATAAGGTCATAGGATACAAAGTTAATGTACCAAAAAATTAATTTTATTTTTGTGGACTTGCAGAAAACACCTAGAAAATACTTTTTAATCATAGCAACAAATACATAAAATATTTCAGAATAAATTTAATGAAAGATGTGCAAGACCTCTACACTGAAAACTATAAACATTGTTGGAAGAGATCAAAAAAATCTAAATAAATGGAGAGACTTCAAATTTTCCTGGATCCACAGACACAATATTGTTAAGATATCAAGTCTCCCTAAATTAATCTGTACATTAAATACAATCTCAACTAAAACATTAGATTTTTTTGGTAGAAATTGACTCCAATATGAATCCAACATGATTCCACAAACATCTGGAGGACTCACCAATTTTTAAGGTGATTTTCAGATCTATTATAAAGTTACAGTAATCAGGATAATGTGGAATTATCATAATTACAGACAAATAAATTGATGGAACAGATTAGAAAGTTGGGAAATAGACTCATATATACAGAACCATTTTTTAAATTTTTTTAATGAAGGTTTTAAGACAATTCATTAGGAAAGAAAAGTCTTTTAAACAAAGGGAGCTGGAAAAACTAGAATATATGGAGGGAAAAATGAACCTCAACTGTACCTCACACTGTACATAAAAATTACTTAAAGATGGGTCATAGACCTAAAAAGGTCATAGACCTTTTTAAAAAATGAACAGATAAACCATAAACTAGGAGAAAATATTCATTCATATGTATATCTCTGGCAAAGGACTTGTATCCAGATTATATATACCCAAAAAAAAGCAATCCAATTAAAAAATGGGCAAATCATTTGCATAGACAATTCATACCCCAAAATGAGCATTAGTCCAAGGGGAAAATAGCACTCATAAAAATAACTGTTTATACTCCTTACCTCTGTTACTGCTTACCATAAGCAAGAAGTTTCACAACTTCTCTGTCAAAGGACAATGGGCTATATTGCTTAATCTATGGGGGGAAATCTAAGATATGAAATCTCCAAGCTTGGATGTTGTTGATCCAAGTAAAGAGAAGGACAAATTTGAAAATCCTGTTCTACATGCAGGAGTCTTGACTTCTGGTAAACCATGATGATTAAGCACAAATATTTATCTCTACACCCTCCCTCCCAAATCCATTAAAACAACAATAATGGAATAAAAATGTTCTAAAATCACAATAAAAGAAAAAAGAATAGATGAATGGAGATGAGGATTGTCAACAAATTTTTGGAAGCCAAGAAGACAGTGGATTGGTGGTAACTGACTCCAGCAGAGCAGAGAAAGCTAAAATGTAAGCATCTGAGACACACAGGAAGATGTCGAAAAGAAGCAAACTGTTTCATTTAGCAGAACCATGGAGAGTCTCAAGAATTGGATGTAACCAGTTACTTTGGAAGGTGACTCTGAGAAATGAGAAGAGAAATAGGAAAAATATGTATCAAGAGCATGTCAACTCCTAGGTAGCTGCCATGTCCCTTCATAGCCTGGTGAGTAACCCTGTCCACCCCAGCAAGGGCAGGGAGGTATACTCTACAGGGAAGTTGCATCAGAGTTTGTGGGATCAAGTAGATCAAGTATGGATAGAAGATGGTGTAGGGGCACCTGGGTGGCTCAGTGGGTTAAGCCTCTGCCTTCAATTCAGGTCATGATCTCAGGGTCCTGGGATCGAACCCCACATCGGGCTCTCTGCTCAGCGGGAGCCTGCTTCCCCTTCTCTCTCTGCCTACTTGTGATCTCTCTCTCTCTGTGTCAAATAAACTATTAAAAAAAAAAAAAGAAGATGGTGTAGATGATACCTGCATCAAAATCAACTGGGATATAAATTTAAGGTGTATCAGAATGGTAAGGAGATAATTTTTTTTCAAGCTAAATGTCTTTTTGTCTTTCTCTTCACGGAATATAACTTTTGTCTTATTATGCACCAGGCATTTATTGCCAATGATAAAATTCAATTTCAAGCTTTTAAGCAAAATTTAGAATCTTAGAAAACTTGTATCTGCACAGTAAGAGGCAGTTTCCTCTTACTGGAATCCTTAAAGTCTTTTCCAAATACTTAAAGGCTTTTCTGATTAGATTGGTAAAACCAATGTGCTTGTTTAATATTATATAATGAGAAAGTGCCAACATTTGGAAGATCCATGTGTCTCAGTGAACCAACCTCTTCTCAATGACCAATCACCATGTTATAAAATTATGAATGGGTAAAAGATGACTGAAAATCCAAGATAGAAAAAGTCTTTTAATGTAATAGGGTAAGAAGACGTCATTGACATTTCAGTTTCCACATTGCAACTCATATTTAGAAAACTGCCACTTGTCAAATATTGGTACAGTATCAAAGAATATCACAACTACATGAAAAGGCTATTGAAGTACTCTTTCCTTTCCTACCACATATTTTTGTTAGACCAGACATTGTTCATATACTCGCACCAATATAACTTGCACCAAAATAACATAAAGCAATTGTTTGAACGAAGAAGCAGATTGGACAATCTGTTTTCTAGTAAACCAGACATTTAGAAAAATTTCCAAAAATGAAAAATAATGCCACTCATCTGGTTGGAAAACGTAATTGTTTTTCATTAAGTATGTTATTTATGTTAAAATAATGGGTTTATTATTGTTGCTATAAATAAATTGATGAAGTTTTTCAAAAAATGTCTCAGTTTGGATTTTTTCATACTACAAACATAAATAGATACAATCCACAAAAATCAAAACTCTTTGAGGTCCTCAGTAATTTTGAAAATATAAGGGATTCTGAAACCAAAAAGTTTGAGAAATGCTTCTCTACGGGTACTCTTATGTATCCTAGAAGTAATCTAGGCTCTAATCATGTGCCAGCTATTAGGATGCAGTGAGGAGAGCATAGCATCAATTCAGGGATATATACATCCTAGAATATATATACTATAGAGTTATAATAAAATTATATATATTCTAGTTATATAGCATATATTCTAAACTTATATATTCTATAATTTATACTATATTATATAATTTTATATTATATTATAATATAATAATATTATAAATTATAAACATATATCTTATATTTAGTTCTTTTTATGTAGAATATATAATTAGAATATATATAATATATAACTAGAATATATATATAATTCTACCTATAATATGTATATTCTAGGATGTATATATCCTTGAATTGATGCTATGCTTTCCTCACTGCATCCTATTAGTTGGTACATGATTCTGATTTGTCCCATTTCTACTTACACCAGCTTTGATCATTTGATTATGGTAATGTCTACCAGCTCTCAGTTTTCTCCACTATAAATTTAATCTTTTCCCCTTGTGTCTCCTACATATTTTGTGAAAAGATATTTTAAAGCTATGGAAACAACCTGCTTTTCATCAAACTTTTCCTTCCGCTAAAATGTTAACCTCCATTAAGGTTTCTTGCCCAATTAATTACTATGATGTTTGCCAAAAATATATTTTAGTTTCATCCTTTCTTCTACATGAATTACCTGCCATGTTATTGTTACAAACATTGTAAGAAGTTTTCTCTTCTCTTCATTTATCTGCCCATTCATTTATATACATCAGTATGGACTCAGAGATTCCAATTTAAGTCAGTAGTTTATAACTTGTTAGTATCATTGTTTATTTTGATGCTTGAATTTTCCCAGATTTGGCCAAAAGGAGAAGTTTTATGTTAGCTACTGTGTCCTTTTTGCGTGTCTTTATCATTCTTTGAGTTCTTCGTTACTTCCTGGCACCATATGACTAAGAGAGCAGTCTTCCTGACCCAGCCCTAGAAACTGGTCACTTCTCCTAGGGTCCAGAGTCCTTCTTCATGGTAAGCGGCATTTACAAACCAAGCTGTAGATGCAGGTATACCTATTGCTATTGGGGTATTGTTGCTTCCAGGACTTCTCAGTGGCCAGAGCTAGGGAATACAGGAATGCTTGCTGAGAGAGAGAAACATGCACGCATATACCTACAGTTACAAATACACTTGTATCTATGTTTATGGCCTTTCTATATTGGAAACTACAAGATTTATTTTATTTAGCTTTCCCCCTGGTTCCCATTATCCTCAATATTCTTACTTACATGGTCAGTCTTCATATGAAAACAATTGACTGCCCCGCCAAGCTGCTCCAGGACTAGGTACACTTTCCTCACAAGAGCCCCAACATTAGCAGCAATGTCTACAATAGCCAAACTATTGAAAGAGCCATTCATCAACAGATGAATGGATAAAGAAGATGTGGTATATATACACGATGGAATACTATGCAGCCATCAAAAGAAATGAAATCTTGCCATTCGCAACGACGTGGATGGAACTAGAGGGTATCATGCTTAGTGAAATAAGTCAATCAGAGAAAGACAACTATCATATGATATCCCTGATATGAGGAAGTGGAGATGCAACA
>PISX010035251.1:0-13125 GCA_004024625.1 Mellivora capensis
AATGTGGCTGATGTGTAGGGGTACCAACATGCTAAAAAGGAAATTAAGATTCCCATTTTGGAGGGTTCATTTGTAGTCTTGTTTACCTTGAGATTCAGGGGGGAAAAACCAGTTTGAAAAGCATCTAGATAATATGTAAGAAAGATTCTGTTTGCTTATCTGGGGGCATCAGCTGGGAAGCCAAAGGACAATTGAGATGCTCTCCAAAGACAGGCACTGGCAGGCACCAGTGATGAACACTAAGTATAGCCTGATAGCACAAGCAGGTAAACTTAGATGTGGCACCCTTCCACCACATTGCTGGAATGGGCAAGAATGAACAGTTGCAGTACTTGCTGAGGCCAAAGAGCACAGGCAGATGCAGCACTCTCCTGATCCTTGGCTGGGTTAGGTAAGTACAAAAGTTCATTGAGTCCTCTTGCTCACAGCCTAAAGCTAGCATTCACCCACAGAAAATGCACTCTGCATCAGTGAAGCCGATGGGTACATGTATTCAGGACATTTTCCTACTGCCTTTCTGAAGTCAACAATTATCCCCTGCTCCCTACACTCTCGAACAGCCTTATGGACATGCTTAACCACACAGGAGATACCCCAGGATGGCCTAGCCTGGGTAGCAAACAGAACTTTATGTCTATAACAATCAAAAAGACAGTTCTTTAAAAACAAACAAACAAACAAACAAACAAAAAACAGTTCTTGGCAGGCCACCACCCTCAGGGCACTACACACAGACAGCATACTCAACACTATCTAGGACTTCCTGTGAAAAGGCCCATTTACTTAGCCTGGAAGTTCAGTCTGAGGGATAGGCTTCAGGTTTTCCAGACATCAAGAGTCTAGGGAGGCAACTGCAGGGAATGTAAGAAGGGAGACAATATCCTTGGGCTTACTACAGCTATGCGAAACTTCCCAGAAAGGAACTTATCCATTCATTCGGTGCTCTGACTTTTGCAACTGTCACCCGGGAGACACCTCCAGATGTCCTGGTCTGCAAGCCAGCAGAGATTATGATTGCAGCCCCACAGGATGGTATATATTTGCATACTTTAAAAGCAGCTGCCTGAAAGTCTGGTTTCCAATCAGCCTGAAACTAGGTGTTAAATGAGATTCCTCCCTTTGGATCACTGACAAGTCTTGGCAAACCCTAAACAATGGGGCATATCAAGAATAAATCAAGCAGTTTAGACAATCACAAAGGCTCAAAAGACAATCAAAAGCTAGGGCAAGATTAAATGAGAAGGACTATCATATACAAAGGCCACTCTTTCAAAACTGAGGGAGGCAGCTGTTTTGCCTAATACCTAGAAACAAACACATGAAATCAAGTAAAATTAGGAAACAGAAATATGTACCAAACAAAATAAAATGATACAACTTCAGCAAAAAAACTTAATGATACATATAGGTTATCTACCTAATAAAGATTCAAAGTAATAGCCACAAAGTTGCTTAATGAACTCAAGAGAGAGTGAATAAATAAAGTGAAAACTTTATTTATGAATAAATAAAGTGAAAACAAAGAGACAGAAAACATAAAGTATCAAAGAGAACTCACAGAGCTGAAGCACATAATGACTGAACTGAAAAATAAACTAAAGGGGTTCAATGACAGACTGGATGAAGCAGAGCAAGCCAGTAAGTTGGAAGATAAAGAAATGGAAATCACCCAAACAGAACAGCTAAAAGAAATGATAATAATAATAATAATAATAATAATAAATGTAATTAAGGAACATTAAGAACATGAGTAGAATAACATTCACATTATGGGGTTCCAGAATGAGAAGAGGAAAAAAAAAAAAAGGTGGAAACATTATTCGAGGAAATAATGGCTGAGAACTTCCCATACCTAGGGAAGAAAACAGATATCCAGATCCAGGAAGTTCAGAAAAATGCCAAGAAGATGAACCTAAAGAGAACCACACCAAGACACATAAAATTAAAATGTCAAAAGTTACAAAGAATCTTAAAAGTATCAAGAGAAAAACAACTTGTTACATGTAAGGGAACTCCTTTAATACTATGAGCAGACTTTTCAGCAGAAATGTTGCAGACTTGAAGAGAGTGGCATGATATATCCAAAGTGCTGAAAGGAAGAAGTTTTAACCAACAATACTCTAGTTGGCAAGGTTACCACTCAGAAGTGAAGGAGAGATCAAGAAAAACTGACAATACTAAAATAATAAGGGATTTTCACACCCCACTTAAGTAGATGAATAGATCATCCAGATAGAAAATCAATAAGGAAATGCCAGCCTTAAATGACACATTAGACCAGATGGACTTAATAGATTTTTAACTTAACTATTTTTCTTAATACAGAACCTTCCATCCATAAGCAGCACAATATATTCTTCTCAAGTACAGATGGGACATTCTCCAGGATAGATGACATGTTAGGCCTCAAAACAAGCTCATAAATTCAAGAAAACTGAAATGACATCAAACACATTTTCAGACCACAGTGGTATAAAACTAGAAATCATTATAAGAAGAAAACTGGATAGACTACCCATATGTAGAGATTAAACCATGGTACTGAACAACTACAGAAATATCAATAAAGAAATAAAAAATATATACAGATAAATGAAAATAGCAGTATGATATAAAAAAATCTATGAGATGTAGCAAAAGTAATTCTAAGAGGAGCATTCACAACAATATAGGCCTACCTCAAAAAACTACAAAAATATAAAATAAATAATTTAAATTTGCACTAAAGAAACTAGAGAAAGGAATAAATGAAAAGCATAGTAGGAGGAATAATAAAGATCAGAGAAAAATAAATAAGACAGAGACTACAAAGACAGTAGCAAAGATCAACAAAATGAGAAAATTATAATTGATACCAAAGAAATACAAAGGATCATAAGAGACTACTATGAATAATTACATACCAACAAATTGGACAACTGAAGAGAATGGATCAATTCCTAGAAATTCACAATCTTTCAAGACTGAATCATGAAGAAATTAAAAAAAAATCTGAATAGAAAATTACTAGCAAGGAGATTGAATTAGTAATCAAAAATCTTTGAACAAACAAAACCCCAGGACCACATGGCTTCACTAGTAAAGTCTATCAATCATTTAAAGATGTAATAGCTATACTTCCCAGATTCTTCCAAAAAGTTGATGAGGAGGAAAAGGTTTCAAACTCATTTTATGAGGCCAATATTACCCTAATAGTAAAACCAAAAAAGGATCTCACAAAAAAATAAAATTATAGGTCAATATCCTTGGTGAACATAGATATAAAAATACTTAACAAAATATTAACAACAATATGGTAACAATATAACAACAATATATGGACTTCAACAATATACTAAAAGGATCATAAACCATGATCAAGTGGGATTTATTCCAGAGATGCAAGGATGGTCCAACATTTGCAAATCAATCAATGTGATATAGAACATTAACAAAATGAAAGATAAAAATCATACAACCATCTCTATAGATGGAGAAAAAGCATTTACAAAATTCATCATTCATCTATGATAAAAACAAAATGTCTACAGGAAAAAAAATGTACCTCAAAATAATAAAGGCCAGATAAGACAAACTCACAGCTAATATTATACTCAGTGATGAAAAGATGCAAGTTTTTCCTCTAAGATCAGGAACAAAACAAGGGTGCCTATTCTCACCAATTGTATTCAATACAGTACTTAAGTCCAAGCCACAGCAACTGGGCAAGCAAAAGAATAAAAGGCATAAAAATTGGAAAAGAAGTAAAACTATCACTATTTGAAGATAACATGATACTATTTGGTAACCCTAAGCATTTCACCAAAAGACTGTTGCAACTAATAAATGAATTCACTAAAGTTGAATGTAATTAATGTATAAAAAGTTAATGTACAAAATCTATTATGTACATTAATTAATTGTTACATGTACATTATGTACATTAATTATTATTGTTGTTGTACAATATGTAAAATTGTACAACATGTACATTAATTAATGTACATTAATGTACAACAAAGTTAATGTATAAAATCTATTACAGGGGTGCCTGGGTGGCTCAGTGGGTTAAAGCCTCTGCCTTCGGCTCAGGTCATGATCTCAGGGTCCTGGGATAGAGCCCCACATCAGGCTCTCTGCTTAGCAGGGGGCCTGCTTCCACCTCTCTCTCTCTCTGCCTGCCTCTCTGCCTACTTGTGATCTCTGTCTGTCAAATAAATAAACAAAATCTTTTAAAAAATCTATTACATTTTTATGCAATAATATATAACAAGCAGAAAGAGAAATCAAGAAAACATCCCATTTGCAATCAGATCAAAAATAATAAATACCTAAGAATAAATTTAACCAAGGATGCTAAAAAACCTGTGCATGGAAAATTATTAGATATGGATGAAAGAAATTGAGGAAGGCACAAATAAATGGAAATATATCCCATGCTCATGGATTGGAGAAATTAATGTTGTTATAACGTCCATACTACTCAAAACAATCCACAGATTCAATGTAATCCCTATCAAAATTCCAAAGCAATTTTTCACAGAACTAAAACAACCCATCCTAAAATTTGTTTGGCGCCACAAAGACCCCAAATATCCAAAATAATGCTGATAAAGAACACAGCCAGAGATATCACAATTCCCTTATTTCCAACTATACCACAATGCTATAGTAATCAGGACAGTACAGGACATTAGTGGCATAAAAACAAACACATAGATGAATGGAACAGAATAGAGAAACCAGAAATAAACCCACACATACATGGTCACTTGATTCATGACAAAGGTGGCAAGAATGGGGACAAGACAATGGGGAAAAGACAGTCTCTTCAATAAATGGTGCCAGGAAAACAGGAGAGCAACATGAAAAAGAATGAAATTAGATCACTTTCTTATATCATATAAAACAATTAACTCAAAATGGATTAAAGACTTGAATACAGGTACTTAAACCATAAAAATCTAGAAGAAATCATAAGTAATAAGCTCCTTGACATTGGTCTTAGTGATTTTTTTTTTTAATTTGACCCCACAAGCAAGGAAAACAAAAGCTAAAATAAACAAATGGGAGTACATCAAACTAGTAAGTTTCTGTACAATGAAGAAACCCATTTCTCCATATCCTTGCCAACACTCTTACATTGTTGGTGGGAATGCAAGCTAGTGCAGCCACTTTGGAAAACATTATGGTGGTTCCTCAAAAAGTTGAAAATATCCTACAACCCAGCACTCAACACTACTGGGTATTTACCCTAAAGATACAAAGGTAGTGACCTAAAGGGGCACGTGCACCTGTATGTTTATAGCAGCAATGTCCACAATAGCCAAACTATGGAAAGAACCTGGATGTCCATCAACAGATAAATGGATAAAGAAGGAGTGATTATATATATATATATATATATATATATATATATATACACACACAAAATGCATCCATCAAAAAAAGAAATCTTGCCATTTGCAATGACGTGGATGGAACTTGAGGGTATTATGCTAAATGAAATAGGTCAATCAGAGAAAGACAATTATCATATGAGCTCTCTGATATGAGGAATTTGAGAGGCAGGGCAGGGGTTTGTGAGGGGAAGGGAGGGAAAAATGAAACAAGATGTGACTGGGTAGGAAGACAGACCATTAGAGACTCATAATAGCAGGAAACAAATGGAGGGTTGCCGGATGGTTGGGGGGAGGGATAGGGTGGCTGGGTGATGGACATTGGAGAGGGTATGTGCTATGGTGAGTGCTGTGAACTGTGTAAAACTGATGATTCACAGATCTGTACCCCTGAAGCAAATAATACATTATATGTTAAAAAAAAAAAAGAAACCCATCAACAAAACAAAAAGGCAACATATTGAATGGAAGAAGATATTTTCAAATCAGATATCCACTAAGGTAATAATATCCAAAATATATAAAGATCTCATACAGCTCAATAATAATAACAAAAATGTAATTTTTTTTAAAGATTTTTATTTATTTGTTTTGGGAGAGAGAGAGACAGAGTGAGAGAGAGCATGAGAGGGGAGGTCAGAGGGAGAAGCAGACTCCCCATGGAGCTGGGACCCGATGTGGGACTCGATCCCAGGACTCTGGGACCATGACCTGAGCCGAAGGCAGTTGCTTAACCAACTGAGCCACCCAGGCGCCCCCAAAAATGTAATTTTTAAAAAAGCAGAAAAAAATAGGTAGTGGATCCGAATAGACATTTTTTCAAAGAAGACACACAAGAAGTGGAGAAAAGATGAAACATGAAGAGATGCTCATTACAGCACTAACCATCAATGAAATGAAAATCAAATCACAATGGGATATCACCATACACCTGTCAGAATGACCATTATCAAAAAGAGAAGAAATAACGAGTGTTTGTGAGGATGTGGAGAAAGAGAACCTTCATGCACTATTGATAGAAATGTAAATTGGTGCAGTCACTATGGAAAACAGTACAGAGCTTCCTCAAAAGGTTAAAAATAAATATACTATATGATCCAGCAGTCCCTCTCTGAGTATCTATACAAAAAATAAAAACACTAATTTCAAAAGATATGTGCATCCCTATGTTCACTGCAACATTATTTACAATAGTCAATATATGTAATCAATCAAAGTATCCATTGATGGATGAATGGATAAAGTGTTCCTTGATGGAATATATATACTACTCAGCCATAAAATAAAGAAATCTTGTTATTTGTGCCAACATGGGAGTATTGAGGGTATTATATTAAGTAAAATAAATCAGATGAACACAAATAGTGCATGATTTTACTTATATGTGGAATCTAAAAAAACAAAATCTAGACTGCTAAGTACAGAGAAGAGATGCTAATTGTCAGAGGTGAGGGTTAGGATGGCAAAAAGAATGAAGGGGATTAGGAAGTACAAACTTCTAGCTATAAAATAAAGAAGTCATGGGGTTGTAAGGTACAGTTTGGAAATTACAGTTATTATTATTGTATTAGCTTTGTAAGGTGACAAATCATAACTAGACATTGTATTGACCATCTTGAAATGTAACGAATGTCAAATAAGTATGTTGTACACCTGAAACTAATACATGTCTATTATACCTCAATAAAAAAAAAGTCTTTAAAAAAGAGGAATAAGTTGATATTTCATTAACATGACGTGGGTATCTCAGCTCCAAAGCATATATTTTACTTGTGTAACAATATTAAAGGTATCCAATAAAATCATGCACAAGACTTGGGTACCCACTATCTTCACCACAATTTAACACTGCTTTGCAAGAATTAGCCAAAGTATCTATTTGCAGATTCCTTGACTATGTACTTGGAAAACCCATAAATAACAACAAAAGATAATTTTAAGATTTGGAAAAATAGCAGGATATAAAATATAATAATATCAATGAACTTCAAATATAAGATAAATAATAAAATAATTTAAAAGGCACATTTCAATTAAAAAATGAATACATAGTCATAAATGCTAATAAGAAACTTCTAAAACACTCTTGAAAGTCATAGAAGGTAGATTTAAACAACTAGAAAGATATACCTAGATCCTGGAAAAGAGGACTTGATAATACAAAAATGTCAATTTTCCTTAATTTATAACTTCAGCCTGATACCAATATCGTCATTTGGTTTTTCCAGGTTTTAAAAAGTTCATTATGAATCTCAAATGGAAAAAAATAAACCAAGAATACTTAGTAAACTCCTGAAAAACAGGAATACAGTGTGTGTGTGTGTATATGTATATGTGTGTGTGTGTTTTGTAAGGGGTAATCATACCAACATTCAAACATATTTACTTTAAAACTTCTGTAATTAAATCATTGTTGAGATTGGTACTTGAATAGGAGAACAGTCCAATGGAATAGAATAGGAAATCCAGACGTAGACTTAATGAATATATAAATGTAGTACATCGTTAAAACAGACATCAAACAGTGGATCCATTATGCTATTGAATGTGGTTTGGTTTTGTTTTAATTCACTGAAATACATGTGGATTACATTTTATCTGTTCCATGGGAACATTTTTCTGGTTAGTGTTCTTCATAGGTAATGTTTATCTTCTTTCTTTCATTTCTCTTCCTTCCTTCCTTGCTCCCTTCCTCTTTCCCTCCCTTCCCTCTTTCCTTTCTCTCTTTTCTTCTCTGTCTCTGTCTCTCTTTCTTTGTCCCTCATTTACATACACACACACAAAACACACCTTCTCTATCTCCCTCTTTTTTCTATATTTGTATAGAATTCATGATTCATTTTGATTACTCTTGCTTTACATGTGAGGGATAAGTTATGTTCATGCTTCAAACATGTATAAAGTTTTATTACTGATGATGAGTGTGAGATTTCTTCTCACACGTTTGTCACTATGTTTCTTTTCTAACTTCTACCACCAATAGAGTTTATTATAAGCAAGTCTTAGCTTCATGATTCCTTACTCAGCACCTACCTCCTACACTTGTGCTTTGAACCAAAGCATTTACAAACTCCTACCATCACCCTGAGAACCTTACTGCCATTGTTGCAAATAAGAAATACTGGTTCTGTACTGAGGGTATGTCAAGATTTAAATGTCTATTTGTGTGGCTTTTCATGAGAACTCTAGTCAAGAGTGTCAGTTCACTATTATGTATCAAAACATTATCATCATTGTTGACCATCATTGCTTTTGGAAGACGCAACTCCTATTTTCTGTTTTTGCTTTCAAGTATTTCTTAATTTCTTTTCAAAGATGAATTTGGTGTTAGTTCCAATTTTTTTTCTGTTATATTTACTTTATATTTTTTAAATAGAAATTCCAAAAAATAGAAGTTCCAAAAAATTTTTAAAGCACATATTAAAGTCCCTTATAATAATTTTAATTTCAAATTGAAAACAAAATTCTTCTCAAGTCTGAGCTTCAGAAGAGGAAGGTATGGGCCATTTTATTATTTTCAAATGTGGCAATAAAGTTGTGCAAAGTACAAAAGGAGTCTTAAAAATAAGACCCACTAAAACCCTGGTTCTAATAAACTTAAAAATGTATACCATAACACTTCAATAGTTTCATAGGTGGGGGAAAAATGTGAAGTGTTTCCATTATTTACCATACCCAATTTTATCTGCATCAAGCAATATGGTTTGGGAAACTGGGAGTTCCAACAGAATCTAGAGTAAAATTTAACAGTACTATTGAAAACAGAGTAAATTGAATAGTTTGTAAGCCATTCTAAGAAACAGATTTTTTTTTTCTTTTCTCTCCCCTTTTAAGAAATACTATACTAATATTTTAAAACAGTATGTATGGTATTTTTGCCATTTTCTGAAAATTGCTCCATTGTAGAAAACTTTGTTGCAAGGTTTGAACTCCATTATTGGTAACTTCTCTTCTTCTATAAGAAATTAGAAGCATTTGGGTGCCTGAGTGGCTCAGAGGATTAAGCCTCTGCCTTCAGCTCAGGTCATGATCCCAGGGTGCTGAGATCGAGCCCCACATCAAGCTTTCTGCTCAGCAGGGAGCCTGATGCGCCCCCCCGCCACCTCTCTGCCTACTTGTGATCTCTCTCTCTGTCAAATAAATAAATAAAATATTAAAAAAAAGAAATTAGAAGCATTTAATGTAAGGTATAGTTATTTTTAAATGTCAATTATAATTTTGAGGTTTCAAAATTATTATTCAACTATGCCTATCAAAATAAACACTGCTGGGGAATCATTTAGAAAAGAGTATGAGGGAATCTAGTCAAAAATTACATACCAACTAAATAAAGATTAGTTTGGGAAATTCTTTTGATATCCACAGAAGAACTTAATATAAAAGCCAATATAATATAAATTATATTAATATAATATATTAATATAATAACATATAATTAATATAATTAATATAAAATTATATATAATTAATATAAAAACCCCCTTTATTTTTTAGAAAGACGTTATTTATTAATTTGACAGAGAGAGAGAGAGAGGGCAAAATCAGGGGGAGCAGCAGAGGGAGAGGGAGAAGCAGGCTCCTTGCTGAGCAGGGAACCAGTTGCAGGGCTTGATCTCAGGACCTCAAGAGTTGAGCCCAAGGCAGAGGCTTAACTGACTGAGCCACCCAGGCACCTGCAAAAAGCTTTATTTTATGCCTTTTTTTAGTGTAGAGACTTACATATACACTATAAAGTATCAAAGTAAGGTTACTTAAAGCACTATTTTAATATTTGAAGCTTGAGTTAAATGCACTCCTTGGGCTTTTAATTTTCTTTAATGTTTTTGGATCATAGCTAAAATACAGTATTTAAAATAATATGTTACTTTCAAAAAAAACTTGGATATATTAATAAAAACCATTAACTTAAAACAACTAAAATACCTAAAATCTTAAAAAATATTTCTAATAATCAAGGAAAAAGTGACTTGCCCACATATTCCTTATGAAAACATGAAGAAACTAGATTCCTCATCATCTACTATAGAATTCCTTAAGTTGATAAGTCAAATTTATACAAAATTGATTAGTTTAGAAACAATCACTCCTGTAATTAGGATAGGTCAAGAAAAGTTTCTTTATAAATAATTTATCAGAAACTACTCTATAAAAACTTAGAAAAATGTCAAGCCAGGTGCAATCTTCTTAAACTATTCCTGTATAAATCAATTAATGTGCTTTATTTTGACACCTAGCGTCAGTATTTACCAAACCTAGATAGACAAGTCCATCCCTGCAGCATGCATTTGCAAATAAGTTTACTCATTAATGTTTAATTAAGACAGAGGAAAACTGTCCTTGATATTTTGCTGCAATTAGTGCTCTCTATACCCCACTGACTTCTCATGATGAATTACTTTTCAAATGAAAAGTGAAGTGATTAAAACTGGAGACACTCCATCTATTATGCATTGCCCATACCACATTTTAAAGAGGAAAACCAAATAACGCTATGCATTGTGAAAACACAAGTGAAATTATGTTATTGCCAATTTCAACTGTGAAACTTGTTTTTGATTATGACTCCAAAGTGATATAACATCCCAATTTATTCCTATTAAATTAATAAAGCCACAATACTAGAGCTCTAGAAGTTTTAATTCAAACCCCTTAATGTAAAACATTTCATAAACTGTAAGTAAATTGTGAAGATCACACAGTTTTCCAAACAATGTTCTCATCATTTCACCTAAAGTTTTAACATTTCACTCTTTTGAAAGATCCCATAATCCTTCTTGTGTAATATACTAATTTTATCAAACAACCAACCTAATCCAGCACTGCACAGTAACCACAACAACAAAACTTTAAGTCAGGAAAGATCAGTTGACTTACGCAATGTTAGACAACTAACAAATGATAGATTTAAAAATCAAAATTAAGATTTTAGATTTAATATAGTAGTTCTACCCCCAAATCTTTCTCCTCACTCTCTAGTTAAATTTTCATTGTATTCATTTTAGACTGGAAGAGCAAATATAGTATTAAAAAATACTCATGAACTCTATGATCATTATATGCAGATATCATCCAGGTTGGAACATTCTTTTTTTATTTTTTGTAAGTGTTTTGTTTTGTCTGTTTGTATAAGAATGCTCATAGTAGCTTTATTCATAATAGCCAAAAGCTGGAAACAGCCCAGGTGGTCATCAACAAGTAAATACAGGAACAAATGATAGAGCCCTACACTCAGCAAGAAAAATGAATGAACCACTCATGTACGTAACAGCCTTGATAGATCTCAAAAACACTATCAAGTGAAAAGGTATGATATAAAAAATCAATGAACCCATTTATACAATATACTATCATAGGCAAAACTAATCTGGGTTGATAGAAATCAAACCAGTGCCTGCCTGTGGTGGGTTGTGTTTGACAGGAAAGTATAAGGAAACTTTTTAAATTGATGTATGCTTTCTTTATCTTGATTGGACTGTTCATTGCATTGGTGTATACATTTGTCAAAACTCATCAAACTGTACAGCTAAAGTCTATGCATATCAGTGAATGTAAGCTTTCACATTTAAAAAATTAAATTTAATTTAAAAATTTACACAATTTAAAAAATTGTGTGTTATTTTAAATTAAATTATTAAAAATGAATTAAAAATTATTACACAATTAAATTAATGCTGTGTAAATTTATCTTGTCTTGGATTCATTTAAAAAGTGAGATGCTACTGTTGTTTTTTAACAGACTTATTGAGGTATAAATAACATACAATAAGCCACCCACAATTAAAGTGTTCAATTTAATACACATTGACATATAACCATAATCAACAAAAATACACAATTATACACCAACCAATGCTTACATTTGTTCTTGCTGTGAATTATTTTCTAATTCAGAAAAAAACTGAAATTTCAGATCCATATCTCCAAATTCTCTGTAAGTAACATCAGAAGATCTGGCTTATCTATGCATGCTTCATCACATGGCTACACATGGTAAGAGTTGAGTAACACTGGACCACATGAGTAGGGCAGGCGTTCAATATTCCACATTGTTCACCACTCCCTATTACATTCTAACACTGTAGCTTTGAATCTGTTATGACTTAATTTTGAACCTGCCCTGTGGTTTTTCCAAGACTTCTCCTGCTTTTACTCATTTACTTTACCTTCCTGGTCCTTGACAGCTTCTTCTTTTGCAACTCCTGACATAATTACTCATGTGGCAAAACTACTAAAAGAGAAATGGTGATAAATTCAAAGACATACACAGATACAGACACACATACACACAGAGATTTTAAAATTTGATAGCATGGAGCTGTTTACAATCGGATTAAAGACCTATTTTTGGTATAAACTTGGACATATTGGATGACCATTAAAAATAATCTCCATAATATGCAAACTTAATTTGAATATAAGTTAATTTTTCAAAATCATGAAACTAGCAAGAAAGGATATGCTATCTTTACACAAAATTTCAGAAAAAAGTCCATGATGCTAGGCCATGAGTAAAAGTTATGAATTAGTAACTTCCAATAATCAGTTCTCAATGGTACACTAATAATGGATCAGATTAAAGCCATGGGCCAGGAAATATCCATTGATAAGGATATAGTGTGGAGGGAAGAGCTGAACTGTCTAAACAGACCAGAATTACTGTCAAGCAAGAAGAAATTAAGGTGTAGTATTAGGCCAGTCTGGCTAGAGCAGAAAAACTAGGTTATACTGAAATTAGTAGACTAGACTA
>PISX010035252.1:0-13131 GCA_004024625.1 Mellivora capensis
CAGGGCCAGATGGCTTCCCAGGGGAATTCTACCAAACATTTAAAGAAGAATTAATTCCTATTCTCCTGAAACTGTTCCAAAAAATAGAAATGGAAGGAAAACTTCCAAACTCATTTTATGAGGCCAGCATCACCTTGATCCCAAAACCAGACAAGGATCCCATCAAAAAAGAGAATTACAGACCAACATCCTTGATGAAGACAGATGCAAAAATTCTCACCAAAATACTAGCCAATAGGATTCAACAGTACATTAAAAGGATTATTCACCACGACCAAGTGGGATTTATTCCAGGGCTGCAAGGTTGGTTCAACATCCGCAAATCAATCAATGTGATACAACACATTAATAAAAGAAAGAACAAGAGCTACATGATACTATCAAGATGCTGAAAAAACATTTGACAAAGTATAGCATCCCTTCCTGATCAAAACTCTTCAAAGTGTAGGGATAGAGGACACATACCTTAATATTATCAAAGCCATCTATGAAAAACCCACCGCAAATATCATTCTCAATGGAGAAAAACTGAAAGCTTTCCCACTAAGGTCAGGAACACGGCAGGGATGTCCATTATCACCACTGCTATTCAACATAGTACTAGAAGTCCTAGCCTCAGCAATCAGACAACAACAACAACAACAACAACAACAAAAATTAAAGGCATCCAAATTGGCAAAGAAGAAGTCAAACTATCACTCTTTGCAGATGAAAATGGAAGATGTAGAAAATGCAGATGTGGAAAACCAAAGACTCCACTCCAAAACTTCTAGAACTTGTACAGGAATTCAGTAAAGTGTCAGGATATAAAATCAATGCACAGAAATCAGTTGCCTTTCTCTACACCAACAACAAGACAGAAGAAAGAGAAATTAAGGAGTCAATCCCATTTACAATTGCACCCAAAACTATGAGATACCTAGGAATAAACCTAACCAAAGAGGCTAAAAATCTATACTCAGGAAACTATAAAGTACTCATGAAAGAAATTGAGGAAGACACAAAGAAATGGAAAAATGTTCCATGCTCCTGGATTGGAAGAACAAATATTGTGAAAATGTCTATGCTCCCTAAAGCAATCTACACATTTAATGCAATCCCTATCAAAATCCCACCCATTTTTTTCAAAGAAATAGAACAAATAATCCTAAAATTTATATGCAACCAGAAAAGACCTCGAATAGCTAAAGGGATATTGAAAAAGAAAGCCAAAGTTGGTGGCATCACGATTCCGGACTTCAAGCTCTATTACAAAGCTGTCATCATCAAGACAGTATGGTACTGGCACAAAAACAGACACATACAGCATTGGAACAGAATAGAGTGCCCATAAATAGACCCTCAACTCTATGGTCAACTAATCTTTGATAAAGCAGGAAAGAATGTCCAATGGAAAAAAGACAGCCTCTTCAACAAATGTTGTTGGGAAAATTGGACAGCCACTTCCAGAAAAATGAAATTGGTCCATTTCCTTACACCACACATGAAAATAGATTCAAAATGGATGAAGGACCTCAATGTGAGAAAGGAATCCATCACTATCCTTGAGGATACCACAGGAAGCAACCTCTTCGACCTCAGCCACAGCAACATCTCCCTAGGAACATCGCCAAAGGCAAGGGAAGCAAGGGCAAAAATGAACTATTGGGATTTCATCAAGATCAAAAGCTTTTGCACAGCAAAGGAAACAGTTAACAAAACCAAAAGACAACTGACAGAATGGGAGAAGATATTTGTAAATGACATATCAGATAAAGGCTAGTGTCCAAAATCTATAAAGAGCTTAGCAAACTCAACACCCAAAGAACAAATAATCCAATCAAGAAATGGGCAAAGGACATGAACAGACATTTCTGCAAAGAAGACATCCAGATGGCCAATAGACACATGAAAAAGTGCTCCACATCACTCAGCATCAGGGAAATACAAATCAAAACCACAATGAGATATCACCTCACACCAGTCAGAATGGCTAAAATTAACAAGTCAGGAAATGATAAATGCTGGTGAGGATGTGGAGAAAGCAGAACCCTCCTACACTGTTGGTGGGAATAAAAGCTGGTGCAACCGCTCTGGAAAACAGCATGGAGATTCCTCACAAGTTGAAAATAGAACTACCCTATGACCTAGCAATCTCACTACTGGGTATTTACCCTAAGGATACAAACGTAGTGATCTGAAGGGGCACGTGCACCCAAATGTTTATAGCAGCAATGTCTACAATAGCCAAACTATGGAAAGAGCCTAGATGTCCATCAACAGATGAATGGATAAAGAAGAGGTGGTATATATACACAATGGAATACTATGCAGCCATCAAAGAAATGAAATCTTGCCATTTGCAATGACATGGATGGAACTAGAGGGTATCATGCTTAGTGAAATAAGTCAATCAGAGAAAGACAACTATCATATGAGCTCCCTGAAATGAGGAAGTGGAGATGCAACATGGGGGTTTGGGGGGTTAGGAAAAGAAAAGAAACAAGATGGGATCGGGAGAGAGACAAACCCTAAGTGACTCTTAATCTCACAAAACAAACTGAGGGTTGCTTGGGGGAGGGGGATCGGGAGAGGGGGGGTGAGGTAATGGACATTGGGGAGGGTGTGTGCTATGGTGAGTGCTGTGAAGTGTGTAAACCTGGCGATTCACAGACATGTACCCCTGGGGATAAAAATACATTATATGTTTATAAAAAATTTAAAAATTAAAAAAAAAGTGTTGCATGCATTTAACTGCATTTTTTAAATGATTTCATTTATTGATTTGCCAGAGATCACAAGTAGGAAGAGAGACAGCCAGAGAGAGAGGAAGGGAAGCAGACTCCCTGCTGAGCAGAGAGCCTGATGCAGGGCTGGATCCCAGGACCCTGGGATCATGACCTGAGGCGAAGGCAGAGGCTTTAACCTACTTAGCCACCCAGGTACCCCTTAAATGCATTTTTAAGGGCCATAAAGTAGCACTCATAGACCTTAATATTTCCATCTCTTGCATGATCATCTGCTGTATGAATGTCACCTGGAGCCTGGTGTTCTTGTTCAGTGGCTCATCTGCATGTGATGCCTTAGACCCATGGTGTTAGCTGATTTAATTGCAGACTTTTGTTTGCTGATATTTCTATTGTTTTGTTTTAAAGGTTCTTCCCATTAGGAATTCCCATCCCTATATGCAGAATGAAATTCTGAAATTTAAGAATGTGATCTCAAGGATAAGTGTTTTAAAATAGCTAATATTGAGGGTCGCCTGGGTGGCTGAGTGGGTTAAAAGCCTCTGTCTTCAGCTCAGGTCATGATCTCACGGTCCTTGGGTCCAGCCCCGCATCATGCTCTCTGCTCATTAGGGAGTCTGCTTCCCTTCCTCTCTCTCTGCTGCCTCTCTGCATTCTCCATCATTGATCTGTGTATTTGGATTAAAGAAATTAATACAAATTCAGAAATACAGCAATTGTCTTCATTTCTTCTTCCTTCACAACTGGAAAAATGAGCAAATTCTGAGAGAAATCCAGCCTCTCTGTTTACTTACTATTCAATCAGTATGGACACAAAAAGTATCAACCAGCTCCCTTGTTTTTGCCAAATTAGTTTTATTGTTTCAGAAGAGACAAGTCTGTGATCACTGTACAGAAAGATTAGGTGAACTATTTTTAAGCATCTCTAAATATGTTGCAAAATGTTAGTGTGAGATACATTATAGTTTGGTTTCACATGCTTTACTTGACCTTTTAACACCTTTCCCTCAGTGCTAGAGAAAGTATCCCTTTAAATGAGGTGGGAGAGCAGGATTGGGAGAGCGAAAAAAAATAGTAACAGAATAAAGGTTCTGGAAATCATCTGCAGCCTGCCCAGAATGCCGACCAAACTTGGTGTAGTACAGAACACCTCGTGCCACTCAAGTGCATAAAGAAAGCATAAATAATAAGAGCAAAGCCAGCTTTTAAAAATCTAGACAAAAAAATAGTTTTCAATGCAATGCAAGATTTGTATGACCTTAGAAACACTCTGCCAGAATTTGTTTGCAGTGGTATTCATGAGAACGGAGTACAAACTAGCATGTTTTGCTAGTTTGGGATGCACCTTAATCAAATAACTATTAAACTTCCCCTTCCAGGGAAGATCTTTCCTCTTATTAAATTTTAGAACGCTCAGGTTTTCTAATTTTAAAAAAGTCACTTTTACTTTTTGAATGAAGCTGCTAACTTGGCCTTCTTAAAAACCGGTTGAAAAGCCATGAGAGTCACCTGATAATTGTAAAGCCGAGTAAGTCATTTACCACAATCAGACAACTGACTGGGTCATGAAAAACTGTAAATTTTTATTTTCCAGTGAATTATTACCTATACTGACTCTATTTCATTATATACATTTATACTTAAATACTGGAATTTATACTAACATATGGAACACATGAATGGAATTGTCAGAATGTGTTCCTTATCCTAGAGGCCAAGCTTGAGATTCTGACCATGGCCCATGCCCACCAAAATGAACCCAGAGAAGGGAGCTGAGGGAAATTGGAAGGGGAGGTGAACCATGAGAGACTATGGACTCTGAAAAACAACCTGAGGGTTTTGAAGGGGCGGGGGTGGTGGTGGGAGATTAGGGGAGCCAGGTGGTGGGTATTAAGGAGGGCATGGAGCACTGGATGTGGTGCAGAAACAATGAATACTGTTACTCTGAAATTTAAAAGAAAAAAATGAACCCTAGAATAGCATAATTTTTGTCCACTTATATGACAGACTTCCATTTCAGTGTTATTTCCTTCAAGGAAGGATTTTCATCTAAAATGGGTTTTAAAATAAATAGAATAAGATATTAACAAATAGTCAAACGTCAAATCTCAGGTAATTGTTGTGGATTATATAACATTATAACAAAGTCAAACATTAACACTTAAAATATTATCAGGTAGTCATAAGATTATTTCATTTGCGTCCAGAGACAGGGTCTAATCGGATATAATTTTCCTCCTTTGTTATACTTAATAGAGATGACACAGTGTGCTTTTCATACACAGGGTGCTTCCTGGTAACATTTTAACTCATATCTTCAGGACTCTTTTGAAGAGTTCCTGGGGAAACAAACAAGGAAACGAGGACTTCTCTGAAGTGAGAAAGGCTACTAGCCAGATGAAACTGCAAATATGTTTGATGTTGATGACCTGTGTCCTTTTTTTGTGACTTCAGTTGGTAACAGAGAACATTAGTAATCCAGATTTTAGAGTTTTCTGAATACTGGTAAAGATGAACTAGGGTTTAGTTAGGACCTCGAAGTGCATATTTAAATATACCAAAATTAATACACCAGATGTATTTCAGAGAAGTTTTTCAGAAATACTATCTGATACCCTGAGTACAACATGGAGACTCTCCCCTCTTCCCTCTCTCCTCATTGTTCTTTTTTTTTTTTTTTTAACTCATTAGGTGTTGGATGTACTGAAATGTATGAAGAACATGGAATTCTGCAGCCTAGTGACATATATCCAAGTAAACATGAGGTTAACTGAGACACTTAGGTCAGGAGGTTGAATGTATCATATGAACCATTGCCCCTCTCAAACTCTCATGTAATGTTACCTATATTTTAACATTTATTCTTTTATATTTATTTAGAGCTTTAAGTTGTCAAAACAAAATGAAAAACTGAACAGTGGTGTTTAATGTAAATGAAATCATACAAGATGTAGACATTTGGGTCTGGCTTTTTGCATTCAAATTTTTATCTACGAGATCCATTTCTGTTGTATGGAGCTGCCATTTGTTGACTTTTAATGATGCATTGTATTCTATTCTGTTAATAAAATGCAGTTTATGTATCCATCCTGCTGCTAAGGGGAATTTGGGTTGTTTCTACTTTTTGATTAGTAAACAGAATGATATATCTGACATGTAGATGAATTTATCAGTTTTTACCTTTATGTTTAGTGCTTATTTTTGAACGTCCTGTTGATTAAATTTTGGCCTATCGCCAGACCAGAAGATATTCGCCTGTATTAACTTCTGGAATTTAATTATTTTGCATTTTACCTATTGTTTTCTGTTGTGATTGAATTTTGTGTGTGAGGTAAGGTGAACACCAAGCTTTATTTTCTTCCACAAGGTCATGCAATTGATCTAGCACCATTCATTGAAAAGGACAATTCTCTCCCAATGTTTTATAATACCATTTTTTTTTCTCCACTTTAAATCATGTCCTGGGCTTCATCTAAACTCTCTTTTGAGTTCCACTGGTTTACTTCTCTGTTTTAGAACTCCAAATCCTACTTATCAAAACTTTGGATATGCAGTAAAGCGTTTCTTCCATGTCTTTTATTTGCCCCATGTCTGTCCTTGGCCTTCCAAGTTTCATATAAAGTTAAAATCACTTGTCAAGTTCAACAATAAGAATGTAATAAAGTTTGGAATGCTGTCATTACATTGAATATAGAGAGTAACTTGGGGAGTATTTGTTTCTTTCTAGTACTGAATTGTATTTAGTTTTCAGGTTTGTGTTTATCTGAAGTTTGTGTTAAAATTTTATTCTCTGTAGTAGTCAATGAAACATTGTTATTACTTATTTATTTAGAATAGTTGCCTTAATCCAGAGTTTCCTTTGAGGGAGAATTTGAAATTAGGGCTGTTTCTTTTGTAGTTACAGGAATATTAGATTTCAAATGTTTAGATTTCATGTAGTTTTGATAAGCTGTATTTTTCTAGAAGTTGTTGGTACATGACTTTTTTTTTAATTAGCAGGAAGTTATTCATAATTTTTTTTCATTTTTTAAGTATGTGTGATAGGTAGTATCTTAAATATTTTGATTTTAGTTTTTTCTCAATTATATTAGTCATTTTGAAAAATCAGTTTTTTAATTGACTTGCCCATTCTTTTTTTGTTTTCAATCATTAACTGCCATCTTTATCTTTTAATTTTTTCAGTATACTTTCCTTTTCTATAAAATAGATGTCTGACTTCAGTATTTTTTTCTAACATATGAGTTTAAAGCTACAAATTTTCTTCCAAGTCTGGATTATTTCACAGTTTTTAAATTAATTATTTAGTGCAAAATTTAAAAAAAAAACAGAAACATAAATAAACCAGGAAAAAGCAGTCAACCATAGTATCTATTTTAAAAAGGAAAAATGGTTAACTCTTTGGCAAAGTTCTGATAAAAAATAGGAAACCCAAATGAACATTATAAATTGTGAAGTTATTTTTTTAATAAACATATTTTTGTATATAAACTTTAAACTAGTAAATTTGAAAGTAAAGATGTAAAGGACAATTTGGCATTTATAAATGCCAAAACTGACTGAAGAGTTGCAAAGTTGATAACTTCAATACTATATAAGGCTGAAATACAGACAATAAAAGGAAATAAAAAATTAAAATAAATTCACTACAACTGTTTGAAGAACAATCCTTGAGATATGCAAAGTAAATGGTCAGAAAACTCAATGAGACAAAAGCAAAATGCTATTAACTTTTTAGAGAATGGAGCCCATCTATAAGAATTCCTGTGAGGGGGCGCCTGGGTGGCTCAGTGGGTTAAAGCCTCTACCTTCGGCTCAGGTACTGATTCCAGGGTCCTGGTATCCAGCCCCATGGAGCCACCCACCCACCCCCACCCCCACCCCCATGGAGCCCCTCCGAATAGGGCTCTCTGCTCAGCAGGGAGCCTGCTTCCCCCCACCCCTCCACCTGCCTTTCTGCCTACTTGTGATCTGTCAAATAAATCTTAAAAAAAAAAAAAATTCCTGTGAGTATGTAGTTTTTTAAAAAATATCCACATTAAATTTGTAGTAACATTTTGCATTTACGGTGTGGTCCAGAACTGCAAGTTCACATGCTTGAAACCGGAACTAGCTCAGTTACCGAGCAGTATTTATTTGACAGTTTTTAGGAGAAGACTTCCCGGGAGCCCACATGCACAGAGAAGCATATTGATTTCCTAGGTTTAATAGGCATTAGAAGAAGTGACAGGAATTTATTTATGTAACTCTTGGAAGGAGGCAGCCTAGCCCTAGAAGGACTCAATGTTGTCAACCAAAGTAGAGATTATCACTCCAGGTTTAGCAAATGATCATGCAGACTAAAGGCAAACATGCCCTGAAGATGAGGGGCCTGACCAGGAAGAATTTATATAGACTAGGAATACTTTGCTTCTGTTTTCACAGATGTCAAAACATGGACGCTGTTTAAATAATTATTAAAAGTTCATTTCTCCTTAAGAGTTATAACCAACTTATGGGTGCCTGGGTGGCTCAGTTGGTTAAAGCCTCTGCCTTTGGCTCAGGTCATGATCCCAGGGTCCTGGGATCAAACCCCACATCAGGCTCTCTGCTCAGCAGGGATCTTATCCCCACCCCTCATGCTGCCTGCCTCTCTGCCTACTTGGGATCTCTGTCAAATAAATAAGTAAATAAAATCTTTTTTAAAAATTAAAAAAAAAAGACTAATAACCAACCTAAAATTAAAATTAGCTTTAAACTTTAAAAATGATTACTTGGGAGAGGGGGTATAAAAGGAAAGCCTGTTCTTTTTTTTAATGCTTTTTTTCCCCCCTCAAGTAAAATAATACCCCAAGCAAAAAACAGTTTTGTGTTGTTGTTTTTTTTTAATTCTGAGAGATAGTAATTCTACTGGATCTTATAATCAAGTTTCTTTCTGTCATCCAGTTTTACTGAGTGAGTCACTGGAACAGAGATCTTTGGAATACCTTGTTGAGTTGAAATAATTAGGTACTCTGGGAATACAATCATAGAAGGAAGAATCAATTTTTCTGGAAAGTCATAATGCAAATTTCCACCAATTATGCACATCTTCCCTGGCTTGACTCTACAACTCCAAAATCACATTCTTAGATTATTGCACATTTCCAGTACTCATGGACACTGCATTCTGTTACGCCAAATACAACAGAAAGACAATGTGTCTTCTACGAATATGTATAGTAGAAATTAGCAATAAATGCCCCTTAAGCAAATTGAAAACATGTTTTCCCCAGGTGATCTGAATATTCCCCAGGTGATCTGAATATTTTTTTAAAGATTTTATTTATTTATTTGACAGACAACATCACAAGTAGGCAGAGAGGGGCAGAGAGAGAGAGGGGAAGCAGGCTCCTCGCTGAGCAGAGAGCTCATTGTGGGACTCGATCCCAGGACCCTGAGATCATGACCTGAGCCAAAGGCAGAGGCTTAACCCATTCAGCCACCCAGGTCCCCCCTGATCTGAATATTTTTAAATGTTTTTACACATTCTATCAAACATTTGTTCTCTAGAATATAGAGCAACTACATCACCATGAACTTATGTATTTTTTTTTTAGATATTAATGAGATAGGTTTGGATTTAAAAACTTAGTCCTGTGGTTAATAGGAAACAAAGGTAGAAACAATCCATTACAAATACTGCCTCCTCACCTCAGGGATGTTTAAAAGAGAAGAGGCAAGAACTCAGGTATGGACAGCTCCAAATCCTTAATAAATTAGACTAATTACCTTCAAATGTTTTTTGTTGCTGCTGCTGTTGTCCTTTCTTGGGCTGGAAAGCTCTTAATTCAAAGAAATCTTTAGTGGGGATCCACCACATAACAAAGAAAGCAGAGCTGCCCTGGATAAAGCAGGTCTGGGTCACCTGGCCTGCTTTAGGCAGCTAAGGTCCCGCACTATACTCACATGAAGTCCCTTTCTAAATTAGATGGAGTCCCACAGATTGGTTACAAAAGGCTCTTTCTGATCCATCTATCTATCCATCTTATCCATAAGGTAAGATCGACCCATCTTATCTATCTTTCTGAAAAGATTACAACTTTTCCATTAACCTTTATTGCTAGTACAAATAGTGATAGTTTCTTTGGTTATGACGATACACTTGTTAAAACACTAATGTCCTTGCAGGGGTAATTAATTCAATTTATTATCACTAAAATAAATTACTTTTCATAACCCTTCCTTAAGGCAAGAAAATAGATAAAACATACTCTACCCTGAAATATTATAGGAGAAGCTTCAACTATTTAAATCAGACTTCTGCTTCATCAGTTTTCTGTAAGATGCAGGTCAGTTGTATTTTAATATGATTTTAATTAAATTTTATTATTAAAAGGTACAGAATCCTGGATTTGGAAGCTCCAAAGAATGAGGGAAGTGGTCAGAGATTAAGACACTCTGGCTCAGAGAAAAGGAGTCAGGATGACAAATCTCAAGGGTAGCAGGCAAGTCTTGGCATTTGGAAAGTTGCCAATCAGTTAAGAAGCTGGTGGGGAAACAATTCTTGGCAGGTCTTTGTGATTCTACATAACTTGTGTGAAGAGCTGCTGACAGCTTTTGTTCTCACCTATCACTTTCAAGGGTCATACGGAAAACAGCCTTAGAAGAAAGAGACAGTGTCCTTTCCAGCGTGGATGCAGATACATTTCTCTGCTAGGTTATTCAAGATAATGTCTCCTTTTGGGGAAAAGGTAAAGCAGGTTTGCCAGCTCTCCCTTCCTAACCATCTTGTGTTTCTTGCTAGGCCAGGAGTAATATGGTTCTTTGTCTCTGGCCCAGGAGTCTTTTATGTTCTGCCACCATCTATAAACTTATGGCAAGTTAAATTGTTAGCATCTAGTGTAAAATCTCACCCCCTTCTACAATGTTCACAGCAATGTGTTATAGAGAAAAGGTCAGGAACAGAAAATATTTATCCCAATAAGTAGTACAATGGGGCCTCTACTGGCCAAGAATTAACATGAAAATTCTACTAAAGCAGGATTGAACAAAAGAAAAAAAAAAAATGAACTCTCACAAGTTACTGGAAAAGATAAAAGACAAGCAACTGTTCACAAAAAGGGGTTTCTTGTGTCTTGGACATGATTATTAGCCTTATGACCTTCAGGCCTAATTTTGTTATGCTCCTTAGTCCCTTTTCTGTAGGTTATCACAAAGAAAACCAAATCCAGAACATTCTTCACTGCCTTTGTTCTAATACCTATATGGTTCTCCTGTCTCACCGTCCTTCCCCACAAAGTCCTTATCCTACTTCCTGATTTTTATATTTCCCCAGCACTTATGACCATATTACTATATTGTGCAAGTTTTGTAGGACTTCCTTGTTTGAGTTCTCCCACTAGAATCTAAGCTCCAAAATGATAGAGAATTTTGTCTGTTCTGTTCACTTAATTAATCTTTACTTCTGGAATAGACTAGTCTAGCACTGCATAAGTAATAAATAAACATTTATCAGGATGAATTAGTACATAAACAAAGGAACAAGAATGGAGGATTGTTGTTAAAAATTTCCATTTTTTTCAAGACTTTCATTTCCTTTGAGCCTTCCCACCCAGACCCACTTCCTAAAGCATAGCTTTAATCTGGACCCTTAAGTGGCTAATATGGTTGGTTTTCAAATTTATCTAAATAGATAAATACATTCAGTTTTAAAAGGAAAGCATAAATATGGAATGCTTAATTGGGGTGTACAAATTTGAAGCTGGTGATCAGACAACCTTGGCTGGATGACAGTGCATAGGAAGAAAAAAATGACTCAGCCATCAGAAAGGATGAATACCCAATTTTGCATCAACATGGATGGGACTGGAGGAGATTATGCTGAGTGAAATAAGTCAAGCAGAGTAGGCCAATTATCATATGATTTCACTTGTGGAACATAAGGAAAAACATGGAGGACATTAGGAGAAGGAAAGGAAAAGTGAATTGGGGGAAACTGGAGGGGGAGATGAACCATGAGAAACTGTGGACTCTGAAGGGTTGCAGATTGGATAAAACGACAGGACCCATCCATATGTTGTCTACAAGAGACCCATTTTGAACCTAAGGATACACCCAGACTGAAAGTTAAGGGATGTAGAAGCATCTTTCATGTCAATGGGCCTCAAAAGAAGGCCGGGGTAGCAATTCTCATATCAGGTAAATTAGATTTTAAAATAAAGACTGTAGTCAGAGATACAGAAGGACACTACATCATTCTTAAAGGGACTATCCACCAAGAAGATCTAACAATTGTAAATATTTGTGCCCCTAATATGGGAGCAGCCAATTACATAAGAAAATTATTAATCAAGATAAAGAATCATATCGATTTGAATACATTGATAGTAGGAGATCTCAACACGCCTCTCTCAGTAATAGACAGATCATCCAAAATCAATAAAGAAACAAAAGCATTGAATGAAACATTGGACCAGATGGACCTCACAGATATATACAGAACATTCTACCCTACAACAGAATACTCATTCTTCTCAAGTGCACATGGAACCTTCTCCAGAATAGAACACATACTGAGTCCCAAATCAGGACTCAACCGATACCAAAAGACTGAGATTATTCCTTGCATATTCTCAGATCACAGTGCTTTGAAACTGGAGCTCAACCACAAGGAAAAGTTTGGAAAGAACTCAAACACCTGGAAACTAAATACCACCTTGCTTAAGAATGCTTGGATCAACCAGGAAATCAAAGAAGAACTTAAACAATTCATGGAAACCAATGAGAATGAAGACACTTCATTCCAAAACCTATGGGATACAGCAAAGGCGGTCCTAAGGGGGAAATATATAGCCACCCAAGCCCCCCTCAAAAAAAAACTGAAAAATCCAGAATACAACAGCTGTCTCTACACCTTAAAGAACTGGAGAAGCAACAACAAATTAAACCAACTCCACGCACAAGAAGGGAAATAATCAAGATTAGATCAGAGCTCAATGAGGTAGAAACTAGAGATACAGTAGAACATATCAATGAAACTAGAAGCTGGTTTTCTGAAAGAATCAATAAGATCGATAAACCATTGGCCACACTAATCCAAAAGAAAAGAGAGAAAGCTCAAATTAATAAAATTATTAATGAAAAGGGAGAGATCACAACTAACACCAAGGAAGTAGAAACAATCATCAAAAGCTATTATCAACAGTTATATGCCAATAAATTAAGCAACCTGGATGAAGTGGATGCATTCCTGGAAAAATATAAACTCCCAAAATTGAACCAGGAAGAAATTGACAACCTGAATAGACTGATATCTAGTAACGAGATTGAAGCAGTGATCAAAAACCTCCCAAAAAACAAGAGCCCAGGACCTGACGGATTCCCTGGGGAATTCTACCAAACTTTCAAAGAAGAAATAACACCTATTCTCCTGAAGCTGTTTCAAAAA
>PISX010035253.1:0-13121 GCA_004024625.1 Mellivora capensis
GGAGTTGAGGGAAATTGGGGGGGAGATGAACCATGAGAGACTATGGACTCTGAAAAACAACCTGAGGGTTTTGAAGGGGCGGGGGGTGGGAGGTTGGGGGAGCCAGGTGGTGGGTATTGTGGAGGGCACGCATTGCATGGAGCACTGGGTGTGGTGTAAAACTATGAACTCTGTTACGTTGAAAAGAAATTAAAAAAAAAATGACAAAGACATTCACTCTAAGGTGGAATAAACATGGTGAAAATGACCATTTTTATCTTGTAAAAAAAAAAACATCTACATGCTGCTTATAAGAGACTACACATCTAAAGAAAAACACCGACTGAAAGTTAAGAGATGGAAAAAGATATTGCATGCAAATGGAAATGAAAAGAAATTAAAGTGGCAATATTCTTTTTTTAAATATTTTTTTAATTTCTTTTCAGCATAATGAATTCTGTTACACTGAAAAGAAATTAAAAATATAAAAGTCTCGGGAAATACCACTTATTATATTTCTATATTGGATAGCCTCAATATTATGCTCATTAGCACATTAAGTGTTCTGAGAAACTCCGGTGGTAAAAAGCCTGTTTCATATTGTTTAACAGAGACCCTTACAAATTTATTTGGTGGGAAAATATATTTTAATCATTAAACTCTTGTCTACATTAGTGTTCCAACTGAACATGCTCTAGGAAACTTTGTAGATAATGGGGCATTACACTGGCTGCAGGGGCAATGGAAAAGTAAATATAAATCTAAAACATAATTTGAAGATTTTAGCCATCAAAGAAAGTCTTTCCTCCTACCAAATCATAAAATGCTCTAAGTTTTTGGTATGGAGATATAATGACAAAGAAGTAATGTATGAATTCAAGATTTGTTCAACTAAATTGTACTTAATCTATCTCAGCATGATTTTTTTATTTGATAATTATTTCATGTTTCATTTATAGGGGTAAACCAAAATGGATAGTTTATGCTCTATTTAAAAACAATTATAAAAAGAGAACTTGTCTTCCAAGATGCTAAAATGAACTATAGAGGTAAAATAAACAAAACAGTGTGATATTGGTATTAAAAAGTATCAGTGGATCAGAAGAGAAAACCCAAAGACCTATCAAAGCACATTTAAGATTATGTTAAAGGTGGCATAATAAATCAGTAAGATATGGTCTTGAAAGTTATTTTATTCATGGTTATAAAATTACATTATTTAAATATATAGAAATCAAAAAGATAGATTCTTATCCCGCATGTTATACTGAAATAAACTCTAAATTGCTTGGGAATGCTAAATGAAGAGAGGAACACATAGAAAACTAAAAACAAAATAGGTGACTATCAAATTATGGTAAAATGTGTAACTTTATAAGCATAAAATCAACAGGAAAACAGAAAAGGAAAGATTTAAATACTCTATGCTCTCATTAAAACTATCAACTAAAAAAATAATCCCATTAAAATAGAAAACAAAAAAAATAATAAGGGGGGTCAACAAAAGCAAATTTGTTTGTTGTATTTTATTTGTTTATTGAATAATCTAATGATTATAGATTATTACATAGAGTTTTGGAAAGATTAATTAAGGAAAAAAGAAAAGGCACAAATAATTTTTTTACAAATAAGAAAGGATATCTTGTTATAGATAAGGTAGGCATCAAATGATAAAAAAAAAGATTGTCATCCAGCTTAAGTCAATAAATTTAAAAGCTTCAGTAAAATAGAAAAAATATAGAGAAAAATATATCTTCAGAAAATTGATTGAAGAAGAAATACAGGATTACCACTCTTCATGATTGAGTAACAGGGCCAAATTCAACTTCTTGATTTAAATAAGGAGATGACTGGACAAAATATATAAAATGATAGTTTTCACACATTGGACAAGAAACAGAGTAAGACAGTGATCTCTGACAGAAGGAACTAAGTGAAGTGAGCCTTATGATTGTCCCTTCCAACTTGAAGAGGGTCTTTAGGCTCCTGCAAAACTTGGAAAGGGAGCCCCAACAGAGACTAGTAGTACCTTTGAGTTAAGGAGACAGAATTTAAGGCTTTAGGAGGCCAGGGCATCTATAATTTTGGGTTTAATACTAGAGAGGACATACAGAGAGAATTGTGGAGACCCTCAGAGGGGTACTCTCAAGTATTCTGTTGAGCACTGGCCTGTGCATGCATTGGGAGAACCATCTGAAGCCAAGAAATAACCAACCGCCAGAGTAGGCAGAACCATCTTCACAGCATGCTCCAGGCTCGATGTAGTTTATGTTCTCTCAAGCCAGAGTACAAAGATGTCATATATCAGATAGAGTCCCCAGAACTGTATAACCTTAGTCATGGGGACAAATTAGTACTTGACTAAAGGCTTCTCTGGACCTAAACTGAAATTTTAAGAATAGTCTTCAAAAAGATACAACTGATTACAAGGAACATCTGTATCCTGGAAAAAAAACAAACCAGCAATATTTAAAGTAACAAAAAAACTCCAATACTTAAAAACATAATATTCACAATAGCCAGCATTTAAGAAAGTAGAAAAATATGACCATAACCAGAAGAAAAATCAATCAGTAGAACGTACCAAAACCAAAGCATATTAATAAATTAACAAACAAAAACAGCATAACTTACTTATAAATATATTCAGTATATTTAAGATCATAGAACATGAACATGATAAAGAGAGGAACAGAAGATATATAAAAAGATACAAGTAGAATTTCTAGAAATTAAAAATAGAATATCTGAAATGAGATTGAAACTCATAAGATCAACAGCTGATTAAGCACTGCAAAAGAAAAAAAATGTCATTTAAAAGGAAGCACACAGAAAGAAAATCATGGAAAAAGTGAATAGGTGGGTGTAATCATAAAAAATATTCTACATATATTTAATTGGAGTGCCAGAAAAGAAAGTAATGGACAAAAAAAAAACTGAAAAAGACTAAAATTGTTCAATATTTCATGAAACCTGTAAATTATATTGTTGAACATTAGTGATCAAGAGACACTCAAAGGACACCAGGGAAAATACATGTTCTTTCAAAATGATTCAAGCCAGAATATAATAGAACATAATATTTTAAAAGCTAATATAAAGACTGTCAACCTAGAATTTTATAATCAATAAATGGTAAATATTTGGGTAAATGTATAGAACTTTCTTTTCACCTATTTAATTGTTTTAGAGATAATTGATTTTAGAAAGCAGAGAAAACCCCAAACAACATATTGTTATATTCATATAATATGTAGAAATAAAATGTATCACAACACTCACATAAAGGTCAATAAGAGTAGATAACTGTTGTAAGCTTCTCACAATATATGTGAAGGGGTATTAAGACTAAGCTAAATGATTCTATTGGGAGCTCTAAAACAACCATTCTAAACAAAAATGTATATAGCTAAAAAGCCAATGGTAGAAATGAAATGGAATTAATAGAATACTCAAATCTAAAGAAGGCAGAATGTCTAAAGTTAACATGACAGAAAACAAAAAATGTTGGCAAGGATGTGGAGAAAAAGGAACCCTCTTACACTATTGATGGGAATGCAAGCTGGTACAGTCACTCCAGAAAACATTATGGAGGTTCCTCAAGAAGTTAAAAATAGAGCTACCCTACAACCCAGCAATTGTTCTACTAGGTATTTACCCCAAAGATACAGATGTAGTGAAAAGAAGGGGAACCTGCACCCCAATATTCATAGCAGCAATGTCCACAATAGCAAACTGTGGAAGGAGCCAAGATGTGGAAAAAGACGATGTGGTTCATATATACAATGGAATATTACTCAGCCATCAGAAAGGATGAATACCTACCATTTACATCAACATGGATGGAACTGGAGGGTATTATGTTAAGTGAAGTAAGTCAATCAGAGGAAGTCAATTTTCATATGGTATCACTAATATGTGGAATGTAAGAAATAGTGCAGAGGATCTTAGGGGATAGGAGGGAAAACCGAATGGGAAGATATCAGAGAGGGAGGCAAAGCATGAGAGACTCTTAACTCTGGGAAATAAACTGAGGGTTGTGAAAGGGAAGGTGGGTAGGGGGTATGCCGTAACTGTGTAATGGGCATTAAAGAGGGCACATGATGTGATGAACACTGGGTGTTACACACAAATGATGAATCATTGAACACTACATCAGAAAGTAATGATGTACTATATGTTGGCTAATTGAATTTAAATAAAAAAAATAATAACGAAGGCAGAAAAGGGGCAACTCAGGAAGAGAAAAAGTTAAAAAAAAAAAACAGTATAATAGATTTCAATACAACCAAAATTACATTAGTGTAAATAAACACAATGCATCAGTTGAAAGATATAGACTGTCAAACTTGATAATAATAAAATAATCAGTTGAAAGATATAGACTGTCAAACTTGATAATAATAAAAAAAAGCAAGATGCAGCTATGTGGTGTCCTCAAGAAACATTTTTTAAATAAAAAGAACAAAAAGAAATAAACAGCTTAAAAGTAAAATGACAGAAAAAGATATACCATAAAGCACTAATTAAAAGAAATCTGGAATGGCTATATTAATATCATACAAACTAAATGTCAAAGCAAATCATATTATCAGAGGTAAAGGAAGACGTTTCTTCCTTGGTGATAAAATAACTAATTCATCAAGACAAGAACTTAGGGGAAGAGTCAAGATGGCGGAGGAGTAGCAGGCTGAGATGACAACAGGTAGCAGGAGATTAGCTAGACAGTTTATCCAACCATTCTGAACACCTACAAATCCAACAGGAGATGGAAAAGAAGAAGAGCAGCAATTCTAGAAACAGAAAATCGACCACTTTCAGAAAGGTAGGACCTGTGTAGAAGTGAATCCAAGGCGACGGGAAGATAGGCTGCGGGGGGAGGGGCCAGATCCCGGCAAGCAGCAAAGCAATGGAACACCAAATCTGAACTTTTAAAAGTCTGCTCCACTGAGGGACATCGCTCCAGAGGCTAAGCGGGGCTGGAACCCTCGAGGGAACAGTGTAGTCTCAGGTCCCACGGGGTCACTGAATGATCAGGGGTGTCTGAGTATCGCAGAGCTCACAGGTATTAGAGCAGAGAAGCTGGCTACAGAGACAGAGCTGAAGAATGAGCTCTCAGCTTGGGGTTATCTTAAACTGTGATCTGTGGCACATTTAGACCACTGCTCTTTGAGCAGGTACCCCACAAGTGGCAGATCTGGGGAGATCTCCCTGGAAGAGCAGCAGTGATCTGCTGGGTTGGGAGACTCCAGACGGGGCTCTGTGCCAGAAACAGAGACATTCAGTCACAGGCCGGGTGAGCTTGGAGCATGGCTGGAGACCAGGGAGACAGGAGTGACTGAGCACTTTTCTCCAAGGGCGCACTGAGGAGTGGGGCCCCAAGTTCTTGGCTCCTCCTGGCCGGAGATTGGGATGCTGCCATTTTCATTCCCATCCTCCAGAATTCTGTGGAAAGCTTTCAGGGAACAAAAGCTCCCAAGGGCGAACAGAGCAGATTACTTAGCCCAGCCCCTGGCAAAGGTGGTGCAATTCTGCCTCAGGCAAAGACACTTGAGAATCACAACAACAGGCCCCTCCCCCAGAATATCAGCAAGAAATCCCGCCAAGACCAAGCTCACTTATCAAGGAGAAGAGCGGAATTCCAGAGGAGGAGAAAGCAAAGCATGGAATTCATGGCTTTCTCTCCATGATTCTTAAGTCTTGCAAAGTTAATTAATTTATTTTTTTTATTCTATTGTTTTAAACTTTTACTCTTTCCTCTTTTAACATTTTTAACTAGTTTATGCTAACAATACCTTTCATTAAAAAAAAGCCTTTTTGAACCTTCATTATTATAGTCATATTTTATACTTCATTGTATCTAATTTGATTTTTGTATACACATAGGGTTTTCTCTTCTAAAGAATTTTGGGATACAACTTCTTCTAATTGATCAAAATATACCCTAAATCTAGCAAAGGGCTTTGTTCTAGTCTCCAGGCTGAGCAAATTCTCTCCACTTTCTTTTTCTTTATTTGCCCAACCAACTTATCTTATCAACTCCTTTTTTAGAATTTTTTTAAAATTTTCATCTTTACAGTCATATTCCATCCCTTCATCATGTTTACCCTTATTTCTGTGTGTGTGTGTGTGTGTGTGTGTGTGTGTGTATAAGTTTTTCTTTCTATATAATTTTGGAAGGTAGTTCCTTCTAAGAGACCAAAGTACTCCCAAAAGTAAGTGGGTGGCTCTCTTCTATTTACCAGTCTAATATCTATATTTTCTTTTTCCTTCCTTTTTAATTATTTTTTTTGGAACTTCTTTTTTCCCCTTCTTCTCTCTACAATTTGGTGTCTCTTCTGATTTGGTTAACTCACATTTTTCTGGGGTCTTTGCCACCCTTTTAGTATTTTATTCTCTCCTTCATATATTCATATCTGGATAAAATGACGAGGCAGAAAAATTCACCACACACAAAAAAAAAAAGAACAGGAGGCCGTACCAAAGGCTAGGGACAAAATCAATATGGACATTGGTAATATGTCAGATCTAGGGTTCAGAATGATGATTCTCAAGGTGCTAGCTGGGCTTGAAAAAGGCATGGAAGATATTAGAGAAACCCTGTCTAGAGAAATAAAAGCCCTTTCTGGAGAAATAAAAGAACCAATACCTAACAAAACTGAAATTTTAAAAAAGCTATTAATGAGGTGCAATAAAAAATGGAGGCTCTGACTGCTAGGATAAATGAGGCAGAAGAGAGTTAGCGATATAGAAGACCAAATGACAGGGTGCCTGGGTGGCTCAGTGGGTTAAGCCTCTGCCTTCGGCTCAGGTCATAATCTCAGGGTTCTGGGATCAAGTCCCATACCAGGCTCTCTGCTCAACAGGGAGCCTGCTTCCCTTCCTCTCTCTCTGCCTGCCTCGCTGCCTACTGGTGATCTCTCTGTCAAATAAATAAATAAAATCTAAAAAAAAGACCAAATTACAGAGAATAAAGAAGCTGAGCAAAAGAGAGACAAAAAACTACTAGACCAAGAGGAGAGAATTCAAGAGACAAGTGATACCATAAGATGAAACATTAGAATAATTGGGATTCCAGAAGAAGTAAGAGAGATGGGAGCAGAAGGTATATTGGAGAGAATTATTGTAGAGAATTTCCCTAATATGGCAAAGGGAACAAGCATCAAAATCCAGGAGGCACAGAGAATCCCCCACAAAATCAATAAGAATAAGTCCGCACCCTGTCATCTAATAGTAAAACTTACAAGTCTTAGTGACAAAAAGAAAATCCTGAAAGCAGCTCGGGACAAGAAGTTTGTAACATATAATGGTAAAAATTTTAGATTGGCAGCAGACTTATCCACAGAGACCTGGCAGGCCAGAAAGAAGAGGCATGATATATTCAGAGCACTAAATGAGAAAAAAAATATGGAGCCAAGAATACTATATCCAGCTAGGCTATCATTGAAAATAGATGGAGAGATAAAAAGTTTCCAGGCCAAATAAAAACTAAAAGAATTTGTAAACACCAAACCAGGTCTACAGGAAATATTGAAAGGAGTCCTCTAAGCATAGAGAGAGCCTAAAAGTAGTAGACTAGAAAGGAACAGAGACAGTATACAGCAGCAGTCACCTTACAGGTAAATACAAAGGCACTAAATTCATATCTCTCAATAGCTACCCTGAATGTAAATGGGCTCAATGCCCCAATCAAAAGACACAGGGTATGTATCAGAATGGATAAAAAACCAAAACCCGTCAATATTCTGTCTACAAGGAACTCATTTTAGACCCAAAGACATCTCCAGATTTAAAGTGAGGGGGTGGAAAACAATTTACTGTGCTATTGGACAGCAAAAGAAAAGTGGGGTGGCAATCCTTATACCAGATAAATTACAGTGTAAGCCAAAGACCATAATAAGAGGTGAGGAAGGACACTATATCATACTCAAAGTGTCTATCCAACAAGAAGATCTAAAAATTTTAAATATCTATGTCACTAACATTGGAGCAGCCAACTATATAAACCAATTAATAACAATATCAAAGAAACACATCGACAATAATACAATAATAGTAGGTGACTTTAACAACCCCCTCACTGAAATGGACAGATCATCCAAGCAAAAGATCAACAAGGAAATAAAGGCCTTAAATGACACACTGGAGCAGAAGGACATCACATATATTCAGAACATTCCATCCCAAAGCAACAGAATACACATTCTTCTCTAGTGCACATGGAACATTCTCCAGAATAGACCACATCCTGGGTCACAAATCAGGTCTCAACCAGCACGAAAAGACTGGGATCATTCCCTGCATATTTTCAGACCACAATGCTCTGAAGCTAGAACTCAATCACAAGAGGAAATTTGGAAAGAACCCAAATACATGGAGGCTAAAGAGTATCCTTCTAAAGAATGAATGGGTCAACCAGGAAATTAAAGAAGAATTGAAAAAATTCATGGAAAAAAATGATAATGAAAACACAATGGTTCAGAATCTGTGGGACACAGGAAAAGCAGTGCTGAGAGGAAATATGTAGTGATAAAAGCCTTTCTCAAGAAACAAGAAAGGTCTCAAATACACAGTATAACCCTATACTCAAAGGAGTGAAGAAAGAACAACAAAGAAAGCGAAACCCAGCGAGAGAAGAGAAATCATAAAGATAAGAGCAGAAATCAGTGAGATAGAAACAAACAAACAAACAAAAACAGTACAACAAATAAACAAAACTAGGAGCTGGTTCTTTGAAAGAATTAGTAAGATTGATAAACCCCTGGCCAGACTTATCAAAAAGAAAAGAGAAAGAACCCAAATAAATAAAATCATGAATGAAAGAGGAGAGATCACAAACAACACCCAAGAAATACAAACAATTAAAAGAACATATTATGAGCAACTATATGCCAGCAAATTTGACAATCTGGAAGAAATGGATGCATTCCTAGAGATGTATAAACTACCAAAATTGAACCAGGAAGAAATAGAAAACCTGAACAGACCCATCACCAGTAAGGAGATTGAAGCAGTCATCAAAAATCTCCCAATAAACAAGAGCCCAAGGCCAGACAGCTTCCCAGGGGAATTCTACCAAATATTTAAAGAAGAATTAATTCCTATTCTCCTGAAACTGTTCCCCCCCCCCCAAAAAAAAAATGAAAGGAGAACTTCCAAACTCATTTTATGAGGCCAGCATTACCTGGATCCAAAAAAAACAAAGACCCCATCACAAAAGAGAATTACAGACCAATATACTTGATGGACACAGATGTGAAAATTCACATCAAAATACTAGCCAGTAGGATCCGACAGTACATTAAAAAGATTATTGACCATGACAAGTGGGATTTATTCCAGGGCTGCAAGGTTGGTTCAAAATCCTCCAATCAATCAATGTGATATAATACACTGATAAAATAAAGAACAAGAACGACATGGTTCCTCAATAGATGCTTAACAAGCATTTGACAAAGTACAGCATCGTTTCTTGATCAAAACTCCTCAAAGTGTAGGGATAGAGGATACATACCTCAATATCATCAAAGCTATCTATGAAAAACCCACAGCGAATATCATTCTCAGTGGAGAAAAACTGAGAGCTTTTCCACTAAGGTCAGGAACATGGCAGGGATGTCCATTATTACCACGGCTATTCAACATAGTACTAGAAGTCCTAGCCTCAGCAATTAGACAACAAAAAGAAATTAAAGGCATCCAAATCAGCAAAGAAGAAGTCAAACTATCACTCTTTGCAGATGATATGATACCTTATATGGAAAACCCAAAAGCCTCCACTCCAAATCTGCTAGAACTTGAAAAGAATTAAGTAAAGTGTCAGGATATAAAATCAATGCATAGAAGTCAGTTACATTTCTATACACCAACAAGAAGACAGAAGAATGTGAAATTAATGAGTCAATCCCATTTACAGGTGCACCCAAAACCATAAGATACCTAGGAATAAACTGAACCAAAGAGGCAAAGTATCTATACTCAGAAAACTATAAAGTACTCATGAAAGAAATTGAGGGAGACACAAAGAAATGGAAAAATGTTCCATGCTCACATATTGGAAGAAAAAATATTGTGAAAATATCTATGCTACCTAAAGAAATCTACACGTTTAATGCAATCCCTATCAAAAGACCATCCATTTTTTTCAGAGAAATGGAACAAATAATCCTAAAATTTATATGAAACCAGAAAAGACCTCGAATAGCCAAAGGAATGTTGAAAAAGAAACCCAAAGTTGGTGGAATCACAATTTCAGACATCAAGCTCTATTACAAAGCTGTCATCATCAAGACAGTATAGTACTGGCACAAAAACAGACACATAGGTCAATGGAACAGAATAGAGAGCCCAGAAATATAACCTCAAATATATGGTCAACTAATCTTTGACAAAGCAGGAAAGAATGTCCAATGGAAAAAAGGCAGTCTCTCTTCAACAAATGGTGCTTGGAAAATTGGACAGCCACATGCAGAAAAATGGAACTGGATCATTTCCTTACACCACGCATGAAAATAGACTCAAAATGGATGAAGGACTTCAATGTGAGAAAGGAATCCATCAAAATCCTTGAAGAGAACACAGGCAGCAACCTCTTCGACCTCAGCCACAGCAACTTCTTCCTAGGAACATCACCAAAGGCAAGGGAAGCAAGGGCAAACATGAACTATTGGGACTTCATCAAGATCAAAAGCTTTTGCACATCAAAAGAAACAGTTAACAAAGCCAAAAGACAATTGACAGAATGGGAGAAGATATTTGCAAACGACATGTCAGATAAAGGGCTAGTATCCAAAATCTATAAAGAGCTTAGCAAATTCAACATCCAAAGAACAAATAACCCAATCAAGAAATGGGCAGAGGACATGAACAGACATTTCTGCAAAGAAGACATCCAGATGGCCAACAGACACATGAAAACGTGCTCCACATCACTTGGCATATGGGAAATACAAATCAAAACCACAATGAGATACCACCTCACACCAGTCAGAGTGGCTAAAAATAACAAGTCAGGAGATGACAGATGCTGGTGAGGATGCGGAGAAGGGGGATCCTCCTACACTGTTGAGGGGAATGCAAGCTGGTGCAACCACTCTGGAAAACAGCATGGATGTTGCTCAAAAAGTTGAAAATAGAGCTACCCTACAGGCCAGAAATTGCACTACTGGGTATTTATCCTAAAGATAGAAATGTAGTGATACGAAGGGGCACATTCACCCGAATGTCTATAGCAGCAATGTCCACAATAGCCAAACTATAGAAAGAACCTAGATGTCCATCAACAGATAAATGGATAAAGCAGAAGTGTTGTGTATATATATATATATATATATATATATATATATATATACACACACACACACACACACACACACACACACACACAATGGAATACTATGCAGCCATCAAAAGAAATGAAATCTTGCCATTTATGATGACATGGATGGAACTAGAGGGTATTATGCTGAGTGAAATAAGTCAATCAGAGAAAGACAATTATATATGATCTCCCTGATTTGAAGAAGTTGAGAGGAAACCTGTGGTGTTTAGTAGGTAGGAAAGGAATAAATGAAGCAATGGGATTGGGAGGGAGAGAAACCATAAGAGACTTTTTTTAAGTTCACAAAACAAACTGAAGGTTATGTTGGGGGGGGAAGAGAGTGAGTGGTTGGGTTATGGACATTGGGAAAGATAGGTGCTATGGTGAGTGTTGTAAAGTGTAAACCTGGTGATTCACAGACCTGTACCCCTGGGACTAATAATACATTATATGTTAATAAAAAATTAAAAAAAAAATTTTTAAATGACAAGAACTTAACAATCCTAAGCCTGTATTCAGCAGATGATAAAGCTACAAAACACACAAAGCAAAAATAGAACTAAAAGAAGAAATATGTAAATTCACCTTTATAAAGATTTCACAATCATCTCTAAGGTAATTGAGATGATTGATAGAAAAATTGATAGAACATGTAGATGGAAAATCAGAAATATTTTAGACGACCTCAAAAACATAATCAACTAACTCGACTTAATTTATATTTATAGACCCCTCCATACAACGTTAGCTTCTTTACAAATGCACAAAGAACACTCATCAAATTAACCATTATTTGGAAATTCAACAACATAATTTTTATCATGAACCGAATGTTTATGTTCTTCTCAAATTCATGTGTTTAAGTCTTATCACCGATGTGATGATATTTTGAATTGGTATCTTTGAGAGGTAATTAGGTTTAGATAAGTTCATGAGAGTGGAGCCCTATAATGATACTAGTGTTCTTATAAGAGGAACAGAGACATAAACACATTCTCTCTTTTTCTTTCTCTGCCATGTTTAAACACAGGGAGAAGGCAACTATCTTCAAGAAAAAGATCCCACAAGGAAACAACTCAGCTAATACCTTGATCTTTGACTTTTCAGCCTTTGGAACCAGGAGAAATAAATGTCTGGTGTTTAAGCCACCCAGTCTATGGTATTTTGTTATAGCAGCCTGAGCTAAGTCATTTTTAAATAATCCATGAGCCAAAGAAAAAAATCAAAAGAGGGGCGCCTGGGTGGCTCAGTGGGTTAAAGACTCTGCTTCAGCTCAGGTCATGATCCCAGGGTTCTGGGATCGAGCCATACATCAGGCTCTCTGCTCAGTGGGGAGCCTGCTTCCTCCTCTCTCTCTCTGCCTGCCTCTCTGCCTACTTGTGATCTCTTTCAAATAAATAAATAAAATCTTTGATTTAATTTTAAATATTTAAATTTTTAAATTTAAATGTAAATATAAATTGTAAATGTAAAATGTAAAATGTAAATGTAAAATTTAAATGCAAATTTAATTAAAAATTTATTTTAATTAAAATAATATCAATATATTATATATAATATAATTATTATATTATATATAATATATTTATTATATATTATATATGTTATATTATTTATTATCTTATCATATATTAATATATATTATATATTATATATTATATATATTATTTTATATTATATATTATATATATTATTATATATATTACAGTTATATATATTATATATAAATAATATATTTATTATATATAATATTAATTATATTATTTTTATTATTATATTTATATTATATATGATATATTTATTATATAATATATTAATATTA
>PISX010035254.1:0-13113 GCA_004024625.1 Mellivora capensis
GTGTGGTCTTTGCCTGGTTTGGGGATCAGGGTAATGCTGGCTTCATAAAAAGAGTCTGGAAGTTTTCCTTCTGCTTCAATTTTTTGAAACAGCTTCAGGAGAATAGGTGTTATTTCTTCTTTGAAAGTTTGGTAGAATTCCCCAGGGAATCCGTCAGGTCCTGGGCTCTTGTTTTTTGGGAGGTTTTTGATCACTGCTTTGGTCTCGTTACTAGATATCGGTCTATTCAGGTTGTCACTTTCTTCCTGGTTCAATTTTGGGAGTTTATATTTTTCCAGGAATGCATCCATTTCATCTAGGTTGCTTAACCTATTGGCATATAACTGTTGATAATAGCTTCTGATGATTGTTTCTACATCCTTGGTGTTAGTTGTGATCTCTCCCTTTTCATTCATAATTTTATTAATTTGAACTTTCTCTCTTTTCTTTTGGATTAGTGTGGCCAATGGTTTATCGATCTTATTGATTTTTTTCAAAAAACCAGCTTCTAGTTTCATTGATACGTTCTACTGTATCTCTAGTTCTACCTCATTCATCTCTGTTCTAACCTTGATTATTTCCCTTCTTGTGCGTGGAGTTGCTTTAATTTGTTTTTGGTTCTCCAGTTCTTTAGGGTGTAAAGACAGCTGTTGTATTCTGGATTTTTCAATTTTTTTGAGGGAGCCTTGGATGGCTATGTATTTTCCCCTTAGGACCGACTTTGCTGTATCTCATAGGTTTTAGACCGACGTGTCTTAATTCTCATTGGTTTCCATGAATTGTTTAAGTTCTTCTTTGATCTCCTGGTTGATCCAAGCATTCTTAAGCAAGGTGGTCTTTAGCTTCCAGGTGTTTGAATTCCTTCCAAACTTTTCCTTGTGGTTGAGCTCCAGTTTCAAAGCATTGTGATCTGAGAATATGCAGGGAATCATCTCAATCTTTTGGTATCGGTTGAGTCCTGATTTGTGACCCAGGATGTGGTCTATTCTGGAAAAGGTTCCATGTGCACTTGAGAAGAATGAGTATTCTGTTGTTTTAGGGTGGAATGTTCTGTATAGATCTATGAGGTCCATCTGGTCCAATGTGTTATTTAATGATTTTGTTCCCTTATTGATTTTCTGCATGGATGATCTGTCTATTACTGAGAGAGGCATGTTAAGATCTCCTACTATCAATATATTCATATCAGTATGACTCTTTATCTTGATTAGTAGTTTTGTTATGTAATTGGCTGCTCCCATATTGGTGGCGTAGATATTTACAATTGTTAGATCATCTTGGGGGATAGTCCCTTTAAAAATGATGTAGTGTCCTCTGTATCTCTGACTACAGTCTTTAGTTTAAAATCTAATTTATCTGATATGAGAATTGCTACCCCAGCCTTCTTTTGAGACCCATTGGCATGAAAGATGTTTCTCCATCCCTTCACTTTCAATCTGGGTGTATCCTTAGGTTCGAAATGGGTCTCCTGTAGACAACATATGGATGGGTCCTGTCGTTTTATCCAGTCTGCAACCCTGTGTCCTTTTATGGGCGCATTTAGGCCGTTCACATTGAGAGTGATTATTGATAGATACGTTTTTATTGACATCGTGTTACTTCTGAAGTCTTTCTTTTTGTAGATTGTCTCTATATTTCTGTACAATGATATTCTTGGGATTTTTCCTCTTTTGTAGAACCTCCCTTAATATTTCCTGCAGTGTCGGCTTGGTGTTTGCAAACTCTTTTAAGCCTTGCCGGTCTTGGAAACTCTTTATCTCTCCATCCATTTTGAATGTCAGTCTTGCTGGATAAAGTATTCTTGGCTGCATGTTTTTCTCATTTAGTACCCTGAATATATCTTGCCAGCCCTTTCTGGCTTGCCAGGTTGCTGTGGACAGGTCTGAGGTTATTCTGATGGGCTTTCCTCTGTAAGTAAGGAGTTTCTTTGTCCTAGCTGCCTTCAAGAGAGTTTCTCTAGAATTATAATTCCTCTTTCTTACTATCAGGTGTCTCGAGGTGTTTCGAGAATCTAAAATCTAGGGGGGGGACCATTCTGCCTCTAGTACATGAACGCTGTTTCCATTTGCGATATTTGGATAATTTTCTTGAAGAACGTGTTCGACAATATCTTCTAGACTTCTTTCATTCTCCTCCCCTTCAGGTATTCCAAATTCTGACATTGGAACGTTTCATGGCATCATTTATTTCCCTGATTCTGTTTTCGTGGCTTCTAAGCTGTTTGTTCCAGGCTTCCTCCTGATCCTTTCTATCTGTTCGTCCTCCAGATCACTAATTCTATCTTCTGTCTCAGTTACCCTAGCTTTTAGAGAATTTAGATTAGATTGGAACTCATTGAGAGCCTTGTGAACATCATCCCTGGTGGGTTTCAGTTCTGCCCTAATCAATTCTGTTTGGTCGTCCATGGCCTAGCTATTGCGTGGATAATTGTTAGCCTGAATTCCCTTTCCGACATAATGTCTATGTTGGTAGCCATTAGCTCTGTTGCAGACGGCCCATCCTCTGAATTTTTCTTCTGCTGGGCATTCCTCCTCCTATTCATTTTGGTGAGAGTTGGCTGAATGGTTGTAGCTGGATGTATCGAACTTGGTGCAGTGAAGGTGCACCCTGGAATACTTCTGAGCAATCAAGAGTCCCCACCCAAATGAAAGAAAAAAAGAAAGAGAGAAAGCAGAAGAAAAGAGAGAGAGAGAGAGAGAGATAGGAAAAAGAAAGAAGGATCAAAGAGAAGGCTCAGCCCAAATGGGCCCCAAGGTAAGGTTTGTGAAGTACACAAATGAAAACAGAAAAACAAAAAGGACTGATAAAAGTATATGACAAGAGAAGAAAAAAAACATATACATATATATATGTAGAAGCAAAACAAAGAAAGAAACAAACAAACAAAAAAAGGAACCTCGTCAAAAAGAACCCTAAGTTTAAGATTTATATACTACCAGGACAAACACAAATATACAAAAATACTGGTAGGAGAAAAAGATGGGAAAGTGGTTGTAAATTCTCAGTGTGGGCGAGGAAGGTTATTTTGATTCTTCCTGGATGTATCTTGATATCTTTTTTAAAGGACATAACTTTCCTAAGATAACAGGGGATTAAAAATTGGTTTACCTATAGGGGTAGCATTGATTGGGGAAAGGGGATTACCTTGAAGTTTAACTCTATATGAATATTAGCAAATAAAAGTAAAGAAAAGAATGATCTAAACTAAAGTGAAATTTAAAAAAATATTAAAAAATAGAAAAGCAAAAGAAAAACATGGGTATATGTATCAAAAAGTAAGAAAGATTTTTAAAAATTTAAAAATGAACCAGAATAGTGGGAACGAATTAAAAATAAACGTATCTATGAAGTAGTAGTGATTGTTCTCTTCTCGGCAGGTTGGCTTTCTGGGGGAGGGGCCTGCCGGATGAGTTTTCAGGCAGTGTTTCCTGAGTTAAGTCCTCCCGCTCCCCTCCAGGGGGTGGGCTCTGAGGAAACCCGGCCTTCAGGCTTTTGTTCTCTGGAGGTTTTTATGTCTGTTCGTTTGTTTTTTCTCCTCTTGTCAGCTCCCGATGGTTCTTGGAGGTTTAGAGGAAAGCAAACTGCACCCAGACCTCCCTCCCAGAGAGAAGTCCCAGTCCGTTCCCCTCTGGGTGCTGCAGAGCAGGTTCCCCGCAACGATCTCTGGGGACACCTGTGTCCTGCTTGTACTCAAAACCACAACAGCGGCAGCTGTCTGGGCAGCTCCAGACCGCCAGAGAGGTTCCAAGCAGTGATCTCACACTGAGATTTTTCCCGCTGGCCCGGGCTGGGAGCACTCAGACTTTCCGGGTCCGAGAGCACCAGGCTGGCACCGCCACGCGCCACTCTCAGGGGAGGGGGTGGAGCGCGTCTCAGGCTCTGCTAGCGAGGCGCGGCACACGCATGGGGACTGCAAAAAGGCTGTTTCTGCCCCTCGAGGGTCCCAGCCCCTGCCACACGCCAAGTGCCCTTAGGAGGTCTCCTCGCAGCTCAGGACCAAGACCTGGTTTCTCCGCTGCACTCTCTCTGGCTCAGCGCCAGGGGTGTCTGTCCTCCGTGGGGGACTTAAGCCCCTGTCCCTAACCATTCCAATTCCCACAATTTCCACCTGCGGTCCTTTGGTCTTTTTGAGTGCTTTCTATCAGACTTCAAGTTAATGCTGGTCCCCAGTCATAGGGCACTCTCGTATTGGGGTATTACTTTCCAATGGGTCTCCTCTGGTGGCTCCCTCCCCCTTTTGTTTATCTTCCGATACCAGTCCTACGTTCCCACTCCACTCTACCTGCCCACTGGCTTCTTCTGCCCCCATAGAGATCCTGACGTGTAGAATTCTGATCTCAGATTGATTTCATGGGTGATCGGAGTTCCTTGGTAGGTAATCAGCTCACTTTAGGGGACAGGTTGAACCGGCGCCTCCTCCTAGTTCCCCGCCATCTTGTCCCCCCTCTCCATGCTGCGTCTCTATCTAACTCTTAAGTTCAGTTGTGCAATCATTAAAAATATAGATCCTAAATTCCTAGTTCAGTCACCAGTCTGATCCTAGAAAATTTCCTGGGCTTCACAGAAGTCCAAGGCCTTACTGAGAAAGCATTTCAAGTCCTTTATATTCTCCTGCGTTTGTACGTGCTTGCTCTCTGTGTAGACTAAGGAGAGTTATAGGGCAAAGTGATTCAGTGCATAATGAACTTCTCCTACTACAGGCCAATACCTCCACTTTATTGTAGTGTATAATGGAAACATCTTGAACGCTTTGACTTTAACTTGTTTATTCCCTCTTAATTCTCTATATTACTGTAATATATATCATATTTTTCTGACACTACAATTGCTTACCTAACAGAAAATTAGATGAAAAGATCCCTCAGTCTCCTTTCAATTTTAAAATTCTACAAATAACCAATTGTCAAATGTGTAATTAGTTGAGTGATGAGCTAAAACATGCCTTCGTTTCATATGCTCTTACTTCCCACGTTTGTGGAAGCATAGCACTTTATTTGCTCACTGGGAGAAAAAAAAGGACACTGAATGATTTTTAGAAAGCGATCTAACCAGAAATATTTAGAATTTTTTAAAAAAGATAGTCATCAAGTTATAAAAAAACTTTTAATGCCTTTTTAAAAATCAAGGAATAATAGACTGTCTAGGATCCAGTTTCCTTTAATGATTAACATTTTTATTAATACCATCATAGTTTCAAACACGAATTTGTTCTTAGTTTTCCAGTCTTTATTGTCTCAGTGGATATCAAGACCATTTCAACATTGCTTTAAATTGTTTTAATTAGGTATACCAATTTTACCTATTTAATAAGGTATGAAGTGAATATTATTTTGAAAACTGGAATCTGAGAATCTTTTCAAGTGATGTTGAAGAATTTCTGTCGAGATTTGGTCACTTCCAAATGGGACTTTATATTTACCTGAGAATACAAGGTTTCAGACTTATACCAGTTATTTGTACATATGCAGATGATTTCTGTGTTAGTGTGTTATGATTCAACTTTGTAAGATGTTTAATTAACAAGCCTCTTAGGGGAACAAAAATAGAAAGCTTTTCATTGCATACTTTGAATGAATTTAAAATAAATAACATCATAATACCACATTATTGGTGCTTAATAGGGTGATGGAATGCTCTAATGAGTCACACTAGATAAAAAAAAAGATGTATATTGCAACTGAACACGGAAGGAGAGTAACATGTTTTTAGGCATCACTGTCACCTTTCATTTTTTTGAAAAAATGGATAGTAGTTAAATGTTGCAGAGTATTTTCTTTTCTTACAGAAAATTTTTTGATTGTATTTATTTTGCTGTTTCATATTATAGTTTGCATAGCAAAGAGTCTTAAGTTTAAAATAGTTTGATGATAATTTATCCCGTGTTTCTTCTTTCCCAATTCCATCACTTAAACACTCTCTTCTACTTTAAGTGATGAAAAATAAAGATGTCAGAATAAATCTCTAGGATAAAGTCATTTCTTTTTATCCAGTTGTCAATCCTGGTGTTTCCATTCTCACTCTGGAATTTGCTCATGTTTTATGAACTTGGAGCTTCAATTTCTAGTGGGAGTTCAGAATGCCAAGCATACTTTGTTTTTATTAGGTCTTTTTTTTTTTTTCATTGAAATGTAGTTGACATACAATATTATATTCGTTTCAGGTATACAACACAGTCATTCAACATTTGTATACATTAGGAACTGATTAACAACATAAATCTGCTACCATCTATCACCATACAAAATGAAAAGGCAACATACTGAATGGAGAAGATATTTGCAAATTATACCACTGGTATGGGATTATCCTAATGTAATGAACTCACACAACTCAGTATCGAGAAGTAAAAAATCCAGTTAAAAAAATGGGCAGAGGAGATGGATAGACATTTCTCCAAAGAAGACATATAGATGGCCAATAGACATATGAAAAGATGCTCATCACTAATCATCAGGGAAACAGTAATCAAAATAACAATGAGTTTTACACCAGAATGACTATTACCAAAAAGAGAGGAAACAGCAATTATTCGCAAGGGTGCAGATAAAAGGGAATTCTTGTGCCCTGCCAGGTGGGAATGTAAAAAGGTGATGTTACTATGGAAAACAGTATAGAGAGTCCTCAAAAAATTAAAAATAGAATCATCATATGAGCTAGCAATTCTACTCCTGGGTATTTATCTATAGATAACAAAAACACTAATTTGAATAGATATATGCACCCCAAGTTCATTGCAACATTTTTTTTTACTACAGCCAAGATATGTAAGCAACCTAAGTGCTCATCAATAAATGAATAGATAAAGATGTGGGGTGTGTGTTTGTGTGTCTATGTGCCTGTGTGTATACATACATACAATTGACTATTTCTCAGGACATACAAAAGAATGAAATACTATAATTTGCAACAACATTAATGGACTCAGAGGATATGATGCTAAGTCAAATTAGTCAGAGAAATACAAATAGCATATGATTTCACTTACATGTGGAATCTAAAAAAAAAAATCAACAAACAAAACAGAAATAGACTCATAGATACTGATAACAATCTGGTGGTTGCCAAAGTAGAGGGGGTTGGAGGGATAGACAAACCAAGGGAATGGGGGTGAAAAGGTACATACTTCTGGTTATAAAATAAATAAGACAGGCAGATACAATGGATAACATAGGGAATATAGTGCATAATATTGTACAACTTTGTATGGTGATAGATGGTAGCAGATTTATGTTGATCATCTTATAAATGGCAGACTTTTTTAAATTGCTAATGGCTGAAGTTCCAGTGCATTGTAAAAGGACTACATCTCCCCATCCCCCACCATGTTTTTTATTTTTGATGTCTCATTTTACATCTTATTGTTCTGTCCCTTGACTAATTATTTTAGGTCTAGATGATTTTACTGCTTTTCTCTTCTAACCTTCATACTAGCTATGTTAGTACTTGATCCACTACTTTTACTGTATGTTTACCTTTAACACTAAAATTATTTCTTTCATATTTATTTTTCTGGTTATGGCCTTTTCTTTTGTGCTAAAGAAGTCCCTTTAACATTTCTTGTAAGACCAATTTGATGTTGATGAACTTCTTTAGTTTTGATTTTCTGGGAAACTCTTTATCTCTCCAATTCTGAGTGATAACCTTGCCAGATGAAGTGTTCTTGGTTGTAGGTTTTTTTCCTTTCAGTACTTTGAATATATTGTGCCACTCCCTTCTGGACTGTAAAGCTACTCCTGAAAAACCAGCTGGTCATTGTGTGGGGGCTCCCTTGTACATGACTAGTTGCTTTTATCTTACTGCTTTTAAGATTCTCTTTAACTTTTAACACTTTGTTTATTATATGTCTTGGCATGGGCCTTTTTGGGTTCATCTTGTTTGAAGCTCTCCATGCTTCCTGGACTTGGTCTGTTTCTTCCAGGTTAGGGAAGTTTCACCCATTATTTCTTCAAATAGAGTTTCTTTTCCTTTTTCTCTTCTCCTCCTGGGATGCTTTTAATATGAATGTTAGTATATTTGATGTTGTTCCATGGGTCTTTTAAATAATCCTCATATTTTTAAAATTCTTTTTTCTTTTTGCTATTATAGGTGATTTCCACTCTTCGTCTCCCAGATCACTGATCCATTCTTCTGCTTCATTTAATCTGCTGCTGTTGATTCCCTCTTGTGTATTTTTCATTTTAGTTATTGTATCATTTAGCTCTGATGATTCTTTTTTATACTTTCTATCTTTGTTGAAGTTCTTATTGTGTTTATCCATTCTCCTCCTGATTTCAGTGAGCCTCTTTATGACCATCATTTTAAACTCTTTATCTGATAGATTGCTTTCATTTAGTTCTTCTTGGGTTTTGTCTTGTTCTTTCATTTGGAATACATTCCTTTATCTCTTCATTTTGTGTTAACTTTCTGTGTTTGTTTCTGTGTGTTAGGTAGATCAGTTAAATCTCCCAGTTTTGAAAGAGTGGGTTTATGCAGAAGGTGTCCTGTGGGGCCCAGTAGTGTAAACTTTAGTCACTCAAGCCCTTGTGTTGGCAGTGTGAACTCTCCTCTTATAGCTGGGTCAGGATTGGCAGACTCACTAGTTTATAGGACTGTTTCAGCATGGTTGTCTGTGAGGCTTGGCTGTGACCACTGTAGACATGCTGGTGAGTGGGGTTGGCCCCTAACCCATCTTGCCAAGCATTCTGGCTGTGACTGCTGCAGGCATTCCAGTGTGCTGGGTTGGCTTCCCACATAGCTAGCTGAGAGGCCTGGCTATGACAACTGTAGGAGTCCTGATGGGTGGGATAGGTTTCTGATGCAGCTGGCTGTGAGGTACGGCTATGATTGTTGCAGATGCTTTAGTGTTCAGGGGTGGCTCCCTAGGTTGGGGTCACTAATGCCAGCCGAGGCCACCAGCATGTTTTGTGGGGCAGGGAGCCACTTGGAAGGGAATGTTGGTTTGAGGTAGGCAGTTTGGCAGTGTAAGTCCACAGGCAAATGTTAGCATTAGGTGAATGGTGCTAGCCCAGTAGATAGAGAGTGTCAGAAATGGTTCCTGCCAGCATTTCCATCCCCAGAGAACCTTCCAACAGATCCCTCTCTCTCTGATATGCACCCTAAGGTTAGTTGATGTATCTCCTTCTCTGTTAACCCAGGCACTTTTGAAACTGCTGCCTCTGTGCTGGGACTTGGAGCAAGTGAGTTATGTGTGTGCCCCTTAAGTCCCCCCAGATCCAAGCCCTACTGATTTTCAAAGCCAGACATCATGGGTGCTTATCTTTCTGATGCAGATCCCCTGAGCTGTGGAACCTAATGTGTGGCCTGGAACCCTCCATCCTCAGGGAGGGCCCTCATTGGTTCAGAAATCCCTTTTTCTGTGGCTCAATGAACCAGGAGTGTAGTTCCTGACTAAACAACATCTCTGCCCTTCCTACCAGCTCTTTGTGGATTTTTTTTTATATCCTTAGTTATGTATGATCTGTTCTGTTATTCTTCAGTTTGTTCTCAGAGATAGTTGTCTATAAGTAGTTGTAGCTTTTGGTGTATTCATGGGAGGGGGTGAGCTCAGGATTTTCCTTTTCCAGTATCTTGATCCTCTCCTATTTGCCTTATTTTTTTTTCATGGTAAAGTGATATTACTATCAACTACAAAATCAGAAGTTTGTTAGACTTAAAATTTCTAGACTTCGGTTCCATCCTAACTACATAGATCTTGTCTACCATTTCTGTCCTGTGCAGTATTTTCCTTCCAATATAAGGTAAACTGGCAGTGTATCGTACTTTTGGAGACTGCTGTGGAATGGAGTCTTCTTCTGCAACAATGGTACAATTCTCCCAAGTTTGATAATTACTGTTTGCTTTTACTTAGGGCTATAATAAATGTTGCATTTTAAAATCCCTTGAACTTTTAGAGCAGTCTAAGAATGTTATCCTTTAGGCTTGGTTTTAAATGAAAATGTCAGCAGATAGAGAATATGTTCTAAGAATATTTATATTCCTCCAAGCTCAAAGGCTTAAGTCTTTCATTATTAATAGCTATCAGCTAGTCTCATGTTTCTTATTCTACCTATGGCAGTTTTTTAGACATCATGATATAGGTAGGAGTTTAGTAGATAAGAGCAATTGTAATCATCCCAAGGGGTATTTGGGGAATGAGAAAAGATGAAAGACAATAACAGAACTAACATCTGAAGGTTTGTCTAAAGAGGAGATAACAAAGAAATGCTCAGTAAGGTAGGAAAGAAACCAGGGATGTATTTTATAGAAGCAAAGGAAGAATTTCGAAAAGATTGTTGACTTCTTTGGGTGCCATATGATGAGAACAGACAATAATTTATTGAATTTTTCAATTAAGAGGTCATTGATGACCTTTGCCAGAGGATCTTCGGTGAAGCATAGAAATGAATTCCAGTTTGCAATGGGTTAAAAGGTAAACAGGAAATCAATATATAAAAACAGCTAAGACGGACTTGTAACTCATCTAAAGGAAAAGAGGTGATGCCAGAGAAGAGAGCAATATTCAGGAGAAACTATGATTTACAAAGATAAGAGACTTGGAGTGAGTGTACTTTTAGGCTTTGCGGAAGAAGCCAGAAGATAGAGGATAATTAAAAATAGAGAAGAATCGACCTAGAAAGGGTTGATGGAAGGTTAGTCTTGAGCAGGATTCTTCTGTTTTAGGAAGAAAGAAAACAAAGGTGGTCACCAAATATTGGTATGTAAGCAGAAAGTTTTATATTTACAAGTTTGACCTTATAAAATACAAGGTCAAACTATATGTTACTAAGAAATTATTATTGGAAAATAGACCAGCTAGCATTTGAGTGGTTACTATATGCTGTGAACACTGAGTTTTAGAAACAGTACCTCATTTAATTTCATCATACAGTTCTATGAGGAAAGTATTATCACTGCTTCTCAATCTTAGAAAGTGAAGCTTAATAAGTTTAATTAAACTAAGGTCATGAACACATTAAGTATTATATTAGAACTAGTCATTTGAACCTAGAGAGTTCTAACAGGCACCTAAACTCTTAACCACAGTTGTGCTGAGTCAGGGGTGTTGAAAAGACTGCAGAATATTTGGCAGAATGCAACAAAGAAATTATCATGGATATGTGAAAGAACTGTCAGTTGGAAATGTGTGCAACAATAGCTGGAGACTATAAATCAATGCTGGCACACATCTGTGCATCTGAGTTGATTATTTCTAGTAGCGGTTAGCAGCCGAAGTGAATAATCATATTAGGGTAGGAATTTTTTTCATTCCGAACTGGGCAGATGAGAATATTAAGGCGTAGCCTAGAAAAAAATTCCTAAGTTCTGAGAATAAAAAGAAATCTCTGTAAGACTCCTAACAGAAAATACAGTAATATGGGGGGAAAAAAAGAATCAGACTAGCATTGGACATTTACAAAACTGGAAGGTAGAAGACAATAGAATAGCATCTATAGATTACTGAGTAGAAGAGAACTACAACCAAGAGTTCTATACCTGTCAAAGAAAATGGAAGACATTTGGAAATAAAAACTAGAGTATATCATTCACTTGAAGAAAAAAAAAATACTTGAAACCTCAAGATAGAAGAAAGATAGAAAGTAAGTGAGCAAATAAAAGAATAAGGAGAGACTCAGTGAACATGTAAGTGCGAAGTAAGGTTTCCTGAAACAGAAAAATATATAACACAAGGTAATTTTAATAAGATTGAAGAACAAACATAATAAAGTATTTCAGCAAAGTTTAGGATTAATGAGAAGGAAGGAGGGAAGTTAAATGATTTTAAAAATCTTGTTGATGTGGACTGTTAGTAGAGAATTAGAACATTTTTATGGGAGAGAGAGCCTTTTACATTTCTATGTTATGTAACTAAGCACTACTGGATAAAGAACATTTTAGAGTAATAAATAGCACATCATGTAAGAAAGGTAACGGTCATAAGCCTAAATACATCAAACAACATAGCAACTACAATGTGGAACAAAAACTATTAGAAATGCAAGGAGAGCTTAAAATACAATGTAGTGAAAGAGGTCAGTGTATTTGTCTCAAGAGGATGAACTTGTAGAAAAAATGATGTAAGGACATAGGGATTGAATCAATAAATATAAAAACACACATCCCTCAGAGAATAATATTTTTCTGTATTCCAGGGAACATCAACAAAAATCAAAAGTTTGAAAACCTTAACAAATTTTGAAAAAAATATAACAGATTTTACAGAGTGCTATAAAATCTCTGGTCAGAAGCCAATAAAATTAGAAATATATAATGATAAATAGCTAAAACCTTAGGTACCTTAAACTTAAGAAACATTCTATTTGACATGACTAAAATCAAAGAAGACATCAAAAAATAAAACTACAAACTAGGGAACAATGAAAAATACTTTTTATTCTCAAACTATGTGCAGCCTGTACTCAGAGGAAAAACTCTAGCCTTAAATTCTTAATTAAAGAGGAAATCTGCCTTTTGTCTGTACTGTCATTTGCAAATATCTTCTTCCATTTCGTGGGTTGCCTCTTTGTTTTGTTGACTGTCTCCTTTGCTGTACAGAAGCTTTAGATCTTGATGAAGTCCCAAAAGTTCATTTTCGCTTTTGTTTCCTTTGCCTTTGGTGACATATCTTGAAAGAAATTGCTGTGGCTGATATCAAAGAGGTTACTGTCTATGTTCTCCTCTAGGATTCTGATGGATTCCTGTCTCACATTGAGGTCCTTTATCCATTTCGAGTTTATCTTTGTGTACGGTGTAAGAGAATGGTCAAGTTTCATTCTTCTACATATAGCTGTCCAATTTTCCCAGCACGATTTATTGAAGAGACTGTCTTTTTTCCACTGTATATTTTTTCCTGCTTTGTCGAAGATTAGTTGACCATAGAGTTGAGGGTCCATATCTGGGCTCTCTACTCTGTTCCATTGGTCTATGTGTCTGTTTTTATGCCAGTATCATGCTGTCTTGGTGATCACAGCTTTGTAGTAAAGCTTGAAATCAGGTAATGAGATGCCACCAGTTTTATTTTTGTTTTTCAACATTTCCTTAGCGATTCGGGGTCTCTTCTGATTCCATACAAATTTTAGGATTATTTGCTCCAGCTCTTTGAAAAATACCAGTGGAATTTGGATCGGAATGGCATTAAAAGTATAGATTGCTCTAGGT
>PISX010035255.1:0-13125 GCA_004024625.1 Mellivora capensis
AAATTTGTATGGAATCAGAAGAGACCCCGAATCGCTAAGGAAATGTTGAAAAACAAAAATAAAACTGGTGGCATCTCATTACCTGATCTCAAGCTTTACTACAAAGCTGTGATCACCAAGACAGCATGGTACTGGCATCAAAACAGACACATAGACCAATGGAACAGAGTAGAGAGCCCAGATATGGACCCTCAACTCTTGATCCCTTTTAAAACAGCCTTGGTGTCGCTGACATGTTGAGCTGGAGAATTCTGTTGTAGGAGCCTGCCCTGTGCATTATAGGCTGTTCAGCAGTGTCACTCTCTGTACCCACCAGATGCCTGTAGCACCCTGCAGCAGTGAAAACCAAAAGTGTCTCCAGACATTGCCGAATGTCCCTTGGGTGTCACAGTTGCCCCTGGTTGAGAGCCACGGCTTTAAAACTTGGAATAGTGTTGTATTTGTGTATCATTCCAGTAATTAAATCTATTTGTTTGCTTTGAGACACACAGAAATTCTCCCCACTTTTTGAATCGTTACTGATTTCACCTATGAAGCAGAAGAATCGTAAAACACATATGCATATGCTGGCTAAAGCCTCAAGTAATAAAAATATGTTGGTCAGTAAGTCCCTTTTAATTCAGTGGGATTGTGAGCATGAATGGACTTAGACGATGTAATTATAGTCCTACCCCTAGATTCTCCCTAATAATTAGCAGGGCTTTCAATTTATTGTTTGGTTTATGACTCTCTAAATAATAGACTTTAAAAAACAGATCCTCTCCTTTTTTGTTTCCAACAGTGGACCAGAATTTATACTTTCAAGATACCTATGTTTTCTACCAGTTTTCTTCTGATGAATGTAGCTACTTGTACTGTGAATTTGAAAGGGAAGAAGAATGGCAGAACGGTGTCAAGCTTTTACTGCAACTTGTACCTCTCATTCCGGCTAGAGCTGGCATCTGTGGACTGTAAGTAGATGCTCTTTTGTTCTGATATAAAGTTATTCTCACTTAGAGACCACTTCCTGTTTCTGGGACTGTGCTCTGCTGTTTGAGGTCACCATCTCCTTTAAGAGATAGCTGTCCCGTTCCCATTTCTCAGATGCAAGTTCAGAAAGGTTAAAAAAAAAAAATGACGGGAGGTTAAATCCAGCTAAAAAATGACTGAAGTGGTATTTGAATCCCAGAAGCGGATGCCTGGCCAGCTGTGCTATTTTCCATCAACTTTAATAGTCACTGTATGAGCAGTAATCTAAATTAGAGGTAAAGATGATTTGGCTTAGGTTGAAATAAAATAATAACTGACATATTATCTGCTCTCCTCATCGTGACTTTACTAAGAAAGAGACATTCCAGTGAACAGACCTTTCTGAAAATAAGCAAGAAGCAACATTTGGCAAATTAAAACACGTGAATCACAATCACATGAAGATAGTGAATCACTGTATGATTAAAATGAATTAAAATTCATTAGAGAAGTCTTGGGTACAGAGCTTGAATCATGATATGGTGATGGTGGTGTTGACACGTCTTTGTCTCTCCACGGGATTCATGATAAGCTTATTTTGGAATAGTAAATTTCAGGTTAAAACTTTCCATCAATAATTTTTCCATATTCAGTTTTCAAAATACGTTCCTATACTGTTGACTCTCAGGTCTGTGAGATCAGCAGGGCAAGTGGTATCATTTTTATCTCATGGGTAGGAAAATGGGTTCCAGGGGGAACACCTACAATCACCACAAAGATGAGTTACTCTTACAAACAAAACAAAACAAAACCCACAAAACTGGACAGTTAATCCAGGCTTTTAGCAAAGAAATAAGTGTTAGGATATTAATGAGACACCGTGCTAATACATTGATTGTAGAAACATATCTTATGTCAGGAACTATGCTAACTGCTTTGTATTATTTCATCTTCAGTTGAATTCTAGAAGTTAGGACTATTGTCACTATTTTTAAGTGAGGAAAATGAGGCACAGAGGTCAGGTGGCCTGTCCAAGGTCACACGAGTGGTGAGTGGAATGTTAGGGTTTGCATCCATGTCCATGTGATCTAACACCCACTCTTCTAAAACCTGCCAGAGTGTGTGTGTTCCAAGAGTTATAGGGGTCATTCCAACTTCCCCTTCTAAGACACTATAAACAGAAGCTATAAAAATGTTAGACTCTGAAATGGTTATGGCTTTACCAACACCACTGCACATAGAGGACCTTGGAATGGTAAAGCAAAATTCTAATGTAATTCTTCACTCAACTGTCTAAACACAGAAGATGTTCTTCAGTGTAAGATGTTTTTAACAGATGTCAGAATTTCCTGAGAAAAGTCAAGGGGCATTTTAATAAACTTTAATAAGCTTTCCAAGAAGGAGCTTGTGCTTTGGAAGCTAGAGATGACCGTGACTCGCTTTGATGCCGTGACACTGGCATTCTCTAGCAGCTCTCCTTCATCAGTTCCCATCCTGCACGCAAGAAGGAGGGGGGGGGCAGCCCCCCAGGCGCATGTGGGTCACCAGGGGCATGAGGGCAGCTGAAATGAGCTTGCAGGCAGTCCTCATGATCTCACTCCACTGCTCTCTCCCTGCCTCAGGCAGCGGATTGGAATGCCACTGGGGGAGATGACCTTGTTACAGGGAAACCCTGAGTCCCCTCTAGAGTCTAAAAATTACTTTCAAAATTCAGTTCCTAATATTAGTTCCAGATTACCTGCAGTCATTTGTCACACCTATCACTGAGCACCAGCGCCACGCCTCTGGAGTTGAGAATCACTCATGCCTTGTTTATCGGCAGGTTTTTTATTGGTGGTGGTGGTGTGAACATGCACATTGGCAGTGGTCATTCCTCTGGGGCAGTTGTCATTGGGGAGCTATAGATCCATCTGTTCCTTATTATAACTACTAACTATAAACAGGTAAAGTTAATGAGCCACAGCGAGTCTCTAATGGCAGGAGATAGGTGTATACACATGTATAACATATGTGTATATAATATACAAATATATAATTTTTTTTCCTATGCTACAGTTATAAGCAAACCTCTAAGCTAGGGTAAAATTTTAGGCTAAATTTTGGAAAGCCAGGGTTGAGGTTATCCAGACTTGGAAAAAATTATGGTCAGAGAAAAGGTGCCTAGGGACACTGTCCTCTTCCAGCTGTGATGGCTCAGCCTTCCTGTGGCTCGATGCATGTGATTCCCATCGTAACTTCTGCTCTCCTCTGGTGATTCCCATTCATTCTAACCCCCATCTCACACCTGATTATTCCCTCCTGCCCTTGTGGTGCTGGGCTCCTTCCTGGGCCCCTTTCCTTATCTAGTCAAATTCTACCCACCCCTCGAGGGGGAGCCCAAGTCCTACTTTGACTACAAAACTTCCACAACATCTCCAGTTCCTGTCTGTCCGACTTTCAGTAACTAATGGCACATGCTGTTTGCATCCGAAAATTTTTCCATTCTTCTGTGTCATTAGTCCTGTGTTATCCATTCTGCTCTCTTAATCCATTTTTATCTATTCTACTGAAATGGCCTCTCAGGTCCTCTTGATTCATTAACCTGCATCATCCATTCATGAGCTGAAAATCCTGTCCTGTGGTCCTTTTGATATTTGAAGGCTATTAAGGTCTGTATATGTGGTTCTGCATTAGGTCCTTTTAATGTGTTGTCTTCTAAATCTCTGTAAAATTATGTGAGGAAACCACTTAACGTCTCTATGTAAACACAATTCTGTACAAATGTATCCTTTTAAAGTGGATTTTTTTTTTCCACTTAGGAAAGAAGGCTTAAAGCAGGATGGCAAATGGATCTATTGCAGGTTTCTGGGCTAATTTGATGGGGGGAAATCCTGTTCTATACAAAATAACTTTTACATCTAAACTGAGTAGATAATTTCAAAGGAGTGTCGAGAGTACTGTCTCTGGGAGAAAAAAATAGCAGTCATGGTATTTTATTCAAACTGAAAGCCAAATCAAGATATCCAGAATGGACTGTTTTCTAGCTCTTTTTAAAATTTTTTTTTCTTACATTTTGTGGAGGGTGGGTGGGCTGGGGGGGTGTTGTTTAGAAATGCTGAAGTAACAGCATAGGGAAAGACAGCCTAATCGTACTTTCAGGACTAGTGAGAAATTGGAGGACTTACTCTATGAGGAAGCTTGGCTGTTTCAGTTTAACCACCCTTACAGCAGCTGCCAGCTTACCAGCGAGCAGTAGGGCTCTTAAAGGACTGACTCTATGAACCTCAAATGCACGAAACTATATTCTCCAATTACAGGGCAGTTTACATTTAAGCTGCTATTTAAAGAGTTCTAGAGGATTGCTCAAAGGTAACTCATGCTACACCCAGACATGTAAAGAAAAATGTCATGTCTTCATTTTTCCTCTCAGCAATCTATTATTTATTATCCACGTGAGCCTCCATCTTGCTAGGTAGCCAGAAAGAAGGGAAAGAAGCCCATAATTTTAGTTTAATCCAGTTGAGTTATTCTAATAAGGTAAAAGACTGTGGAGCATATTGTGGTAAAAATGTTCAGTCTGTGCCCACTCCTTGTTCCTCAGGAAGACATGAGTGGTATTGGTCTCTTAAGCCTGGTAGAGAAGGCTCTCCTGTCAGGGTGGGCCCTCTTCCATCCCCACTGAGTTTGCCTACTGGATGGGCAGCCCCTTCCCTAATGATCCCTGAGGTATAACTGGGGTGTTCTGTTGTCATCTGCTGTGGAGCCTGGGGCTGGTGCAAGTTGGGTTTGTCCATCCTGGCGGGCCAGTGTTCGTCCTGCCTGGCTGGTGGGACTTCCTGTGTACCAGCTGGTGTTGCCGGTGCTCCTGAGGGGCTGGCTGTGATTGCCACAGAGTCCATTCAGCCCTGTGACCTCTGTTCAAACAGCTCCCTCTCCTGGCATCCCAGCCTGTCTTTTCCTGATTCTAACTATTGAAAAAACAAAGCCATGTTTAATGTTGTTATTCTTATTTAGCAGGGTGCTTAGTTAAATGGTATCTTAACCTCAGTCCAGCAGGTTAATGGGAGTTTATTAGTGGGTCCCCTGAGCGGCTCAGTCGGTTGAACGTCTGACTCTTGATTTCAGCCCAGGTTGTGATCTCAGGGTTGTGAGATGGAGCCCTGCATTGCACTCTGCCCTGGGCATGGAGCGCACTTAGGATTCTCTCTCTCTCTCTCTCTCTCTCTCTCTCCCTGCCCTGCCCCTCCCCTCTGCCCCCTACCTCCAAACCCCTTTCTCTCTCTCTAAAAAAAGAAAAAGATGACTTCCTTAGCATTCATTATTCCATGCTCTAGGCAGAGACGCACAAGGATACTTGAGGTAGATGGCACAGGGGGCTGGGCTGCAGCTCGGAAGAACAGCGGCGTGTGTGGGCAGCGCAGGGTAGGTCGCCGCAGCTGCCACGGGGAGTCACAGCGAGAGGAATTCAGGTTTTGAGAGGAGTGGGGAGGGCGTCTCAGATGGAGCTCTGAGACGAGGGGACACAAGCATTATCTTTACATCGAAGAAAGAAAATGACCTGTGTGTCGTCAGTTCTGAAAGAAGTAAAATGCAGTTTGTTCCTTGAATTCACAGTAACGTTTTTGTCATATGTTTGCGTAATCAACATGTACAGAGTTCATGGTTCTGTGATCCATTTCTATGTAAAAGGTGTCTCCCTACTGAAAAAAATGGGGAAGAATTGGCTTAGTCACTTGGCCTAAGTTGGCCTGGAAGTGACAACAGTAATAAAATCAAGAGTAGCAGTAATGATGAACACTTCTTACAATAGAGGTTTGAAGTTACAGATGAAGGAGCTGCGGCAAGACGAGCTGCATAACTCGGCGGCAGTGATGTGAAATGAAGGCAGAAGGTGAACTTGGAAGTGACCTCTGTGGCAGTGGTTCTCAACCATGACCTTTTCAAAAAGAAGGAGGCGTAATATGAGATCTGTTGAATCGGGCATGGGATGGAGAGCTGAGACAATCATACCCATACTTAATGTTAAGTTCTAAAGGTGAGGCTGATGTACACCATAGTTGAAGTCTACAGTTCTGTAAAGTCAGCCATACGGAAAGTGCTTGGTTAAGTGGTAGGAACCGTGAATGTTAACTAAATCAAAGTTGTAAACTACTATGTAAAGAAGTCAGATTAATGCCATGATGATGAAGATTTTATCAAGCATGGTACTTAACAGCCACTTGGCTGACACTCCTGAAATTCCATGCATTTAGCTTTATAAAGAATTATATTTGGAAGGGAGTCTGGAGTCCTTAGATAACTGAATTTGCTCCTCTTAGCTTTTAGATAAGGAAAAGGGGCAGGGAGAAGAAGGTCTGGGAAAAGGCAACTGCTTGTCACCAGTACTCTTCCTCATCAGACTTTCACTGATCATGACGTTTGTATAAAGTACAAGTTTGTGCTTGGCCCTGTGGGAATACAACTCTGTGTAAGTAATAGAAGACCCTTTATGAGGCCAGCATGATTAGGGCAAAGTTCAGAAAGAGAAAATGAATGTGAAAACCAGGAACTTTCTCAACAAATTTTAGTAGATGGAATCCACCAATATATGCAAGTGATAATACATCATGAAAATCTGGAGTTTATCCCAGGAAAAAGGGGATGGTTCAAAGTTTAAAAATCAACCAGTATAATTCATCAGATTTAGTCTAACAGGAAAAACTGTATGATAAACTCCATAGATACAGAGAAAGCATTTGAAAAAAATTCAGTGTCCATTTGGGATAAAAAGTCTTGGAAAACTAAGAACATAAGGAAATTTCTTCAATCTGATAAACCTTATATAAAACCTATGGCTTAACTTAATAGTGAAAGACTGACTACGTTCCCACTAAGGGAACAAGGCTAATACATATCCTTTTAATCACTTCTCCTCAACCCTAGTCAGTGCAATAAGGCAAGATAAAGAAGTAAAAGATATACAGACTAGAAGAAACAATATAGCCACCTCTTTTTGCAGAGGACCCCATTATATAAATAGAAAATCCCAAGGCATCTACAAAAAACCTATTAGAACTAATAAGCAGGTTTAGCAGGGTCATAAGATACAAGGTCAGTATACAGAAATCAACTATGTTTCCATGTACTAGCACCAAAAACACTCTGAAGTACTTAGGTACAAATCTAAAAAGTGTGCAAGAGCTGTATGTCAAACACTTCATGAGTGATTAAAAAAAAATCAAGACCTCTCCATGTTCATGTAATGGAAGACTCTGTATTATTAAGACCTTAATTGTTCCCAGACTGACTTATCTTTTCAATGGCAGTCATCTCCTTGTCTGTTGGCCTCACCATACCTGCATAATAATAAAACCTACTTTTGGAAACACTGACCTCTGAACAGGGAGTGTCCTGGTGCTCAGTCCTGACTTCCTTTTTTTTTTTTTTTTTTAAAGATTTTATTTATTTATTTGACAGAGACAGAGGTCACAAGTAGGCAAAGGGGCAGTCAGAGAGAGAGGGAGAAGCAGGCTCTCCGCTGAGCAGAGAGCCCGATGTTGGGGGAAAGATGCGAGGCTCTATACCAGGACCATGAGATCATGACCCAAACTGAAGGCAGAGGCTTAACCCACTGAGCCACCCAGGTACCCCAGTCCTCAGACTTCTTTCTCTGCTCTTAACTCTGGCTGTGTTCTCACCCAGTTCTTTATTTAATATCCTCCCCATGGTGGTGATTTCCAAAATTCAGATCCCTGTCTGCCCTTGGCACCCTACATATGCTAATGCCACCACCACCCTGTCACCTCCACTCCTTTATTGTCCTTATCCTGCCTAACTTTGCCTTGTCTGCCTGACGTGTTTAAGCAAGGTAAGAATCCATTGGCATTCTTGATTTCTGAACTGGTGCTGGATTAACATCTTCTAAGTGGGAGATCAACTTCAAGTCCACCATTCCTATGTCCCAAACCTACCTTTTATATTCCTGACTTTTCTTAATTAGATTCTCATTTTATGCTCTTTGGGGAATAGGAAATAAATACTGGATAAGTAAACATTTTTTTGAGTATTTCTCAAAAAAAAGATTCATGATGTAACTTGGCACAAGTTTTGTATTAGGATCATAGGTGAAGAAAATTTCCATTTACTACTTTAAATTGTATAAAAAATGCTATGAAATCAGCTGGTCTTAGTCTTTGTTATTACTCATCACCCCCTCTCCCAAGGAAACACTAAGCCCTCCAAAATTTCCATTGTTTACAGAACAGGCTTATTCTAGCTGTGGGAACAGATTGTTTACTTTTATCAGAGTACATAATTATTTAAGAGTAGTATAGGAATTTTAACAAAAATTGAACTTTTCAACCTGGTTTTGCTAGTATTTGAAATGCTAGCTGTTTACTTAAATATTAACTACTAATCTTCAAATCTTCAATATAAAATGCAAAAATATCAGTAGTAACTAATTTTATTTGATTTTAGATGAATGTGTAACTAAATATCCTGGACTCAGTGAAACCTGTCACATTCACATTTTACTAGTGTTTGGTAAAAGCCTACTAGTTGTGCTTACAGAGGCCAGATCCTGTGAAAAATTAACTTCCCTTTTAGAAGGTTGAACAGAAGGTTGTATTCATGATATCAGAGATCGCAAGAAAAACCCAATTCTCATTCTTCTACCATCCCAGTTTTTCTTTTTTGTCATAAGAATTTGTTATGCAAAATAGACGTGTCCAGAATATAGGTCTTAGAGAAGGGACAGTACTTGAGTGTACTTTCTTACTCTCCCAGGATCAGTGGGTGTTGGATGTGGTGGAGATCGAGTCTGTGTACCTGGAGAGCATTCTCTTGGATAGTGTCTAGGACTTGCTATCAGTGATTCCTAAGAAAGAAAAATCTCAAGTCTGGCCCAGGAAATATTTCTGCAAGAGAGAAGCCCTGAAGTTTCCTCGCCTGACAGTCAGCAAGTACGGAAGAGAGGCTGAGTCGTCCCAGGAGATTGTGGACTGTGGCATCGTCTGCTGACTTGACATCATTTGTTCTCAGTCTGGAGGTGGGAGAGCCCTTCTTTCGGCTTACCACACATTCTTCTCTCTGGGCTGTGGGTTCTACCCCTCCTTGGAGCCTTTCCTTTCCTGCTTTCTCAGTATCTCTCTGTTAGCTCTTCTCTTTCAACAAACAAATGATTCCCTTAATCGTAATAACCAGAAACCAACCAACCTTTTAATTTTATATCCTCTTCTAGTTACTTCTCCATCCATCTCTAGCCCTCAGCACTAAAGAGAAACTCTCTAGCCCTATCAGATGGGGCGGTGACTGGTCTGGCCTTGGGTTAATCTCCTGCCTTTTCCTACTTCCCTGTCCTGGTAATCCTGCTGCAATTCCAGGGCCACTCCTTACCCAGCCGAACCTCACCCTGGATATCACTGCTCCCAAGAAGTGGCCTTTGCCAGTCACGGATGAGGCTGAGTGCCTCTGGCTTGGGTGGGCAGAGTATCTTAAAGGTGGATCTTGCTATGTTTTGTTTTGTTTTCATAGGTGTGTGTGTCGTACATCTTCTGCTTGTTGCGGGATGCTCTTTGAAAGATTCCTGTATAGTTTGTCTTGGTTCTGGTTTTTTTCTGCACCCTAGAGTTTCATCAGCCTCTAGCAGAGGTAGTCTCAGGTCCATCCCAAATATTGTATTTCCCTCTGGTCCCTCCAAACCAAACAAATAGCACAGGACAGCTCAACACCAGCCCAGCTTTGGGGAGTGGGGGGTGATGGTGGGAAGTAGTGAGCAGGCCTTCTTGACATCCCCCTACAACAGAGCTCTTCCCCGTTAGAATTCTGATTTGGAGGTAGGCGTGTTCCCCGCCCTCCTTGGGTCCCAGTCTAGATTATCTCTGTTTAATGTGAAGATTGATGTGTACATGAATGCAAAAAGCACCCAAACACAAACAGAGCCCCTGGGAGAGCAGTAATAGCATTTCACATGAAAGCCGACTGAGGCCACAACTCCTCTTGTTAGGTTTCTTTGTAATGTGCAGCTCGGTATGGCGTCAGCACAGGTATGCCTGGAAGGTCGTGGATAACCACCTGGTTTGGCATGTGCCCGTTATGCACAGTCTCTGCCTCTTGAACTACTCGACTCCAAATCTTCGCAATTCCAACAACCATAATGTTAATGTCTATTTAGACATCTAACACATTTTCCTAAAGGAACAATGTTATGCATAGTGGTAGCTCTTGGCGGCCCACGTACGCTATTCAATATTGAGACATAGATGGACAGACAACTCATGCATTTTTGAAGTATCAATATATAAATGTAAAGTCTTATTTGGATGATATTTCCGTAATAAAATGGCTCCAATTTTCCACCCTGAAATACCATGAAAACTTCTTCCAGTTAAAAAGGAAGAAGAGTTTTCCAACTTCAAGATGGTGTTGATTGCTTTTGAATCTTAAGGCACAAATTTTTGGCCCAAATCTGGTTGAGGAGCGTGGGTTCTGTCTCTCATATAAAAGATGTATTTTTAAGAACTTCATTGGAATAATTTCAAATCCATTATACTAATTCTCATGAAGGAATTCTCACTGAGAGAATGCTGGGAAGCCCTACAGGGATACCAGTTACATCCAAATTGTTAGAAATTATACTGGGCCTGAACGGTATAAAATAAATTCTATTGCCCAGATAATGGCCCCCTTTACTGAGGAGGGCCTTAGAACCTCCTGAGCCCCTTTATTGGAACTCAACACTGTGTGACTACAGAGCTGTCAAAGCTAAGAGATGTTCTTGGCTGGGGACTTACTGTTCTTTTCTGCTATGGGATGAATTGTACGAATGATTGTCAAACAATTGGCTGGGTCACTACGTCTATACTAGTTATTTCTTAGAAAAAGGTGAGGAGGTAGGGGTGCCTTGTATTGCTATGACTTTTAAAATATTTTCAGAGTTACAACATCTCTGGTATTTGATATAAGAAAGTTGTGGTTGGATGTGAATGGCAAGAAGGTCACTGAAAGAATTGCTGCAGGGAGCTGGGAGTACCATGGAACAGCTCAGGGAAAGCATTCTTGAGTAAAAGCAGGGTCCTTCAGTTGAACTGACTACAGGTAACAAGCTAGCACCTTCTGCATGGTAGCCTCGGGATAGAGAGTCATAGAGCACTCCTTAAAGTTTCAGGGACTCCACGAATTTATTCAGCAGTTACTTATTGAATGTCTCTTATAGACTGGGTTGTGTTCTTTTTTTTTTTTTTACTCTTTTTTTTTTAATTTTTCATTTTTTTATAAACATATAATATATTTTTATCCCCAGGGGTACATGTCTGTGAATCACCAGGTTTACACACTTCACAGCACTAACCATAGCACATACCCTCCCCAATGTCCATTACCCCACCCCCCTCTCCCGACCCCCTCCCCCCAGCAACCCTCAGTTTGTTTTGTGAGATTAAGAGTCACTTATGGTTTGTCTCCCTCCCGATCCCATCTTGTTTCTTTTCTTCTTTTCCTACCCCTCAAACCCCCCATGTTGCATCTCCACTTCCTCATATCAGGGAGATCATATAATAGTTGTCTTTCTCCAATTGACTTATTTCACTAAGCATGATACCCTCTAGTTCCATCCACGTCGTTGCAAATGGCAAGATTTCATTTCTTTTGATGGCTGCATAGTACTCCATTGTGTATATATACCACAACTTCTTTATCCATTCATCTGTTGATGGACATCTAGGTTCTTTCCATAGTTTGGCTATTGTAGACATTGCTGCTATAAACATTCGGGTACACGTGCCCCTTTGGATCACTATGTTTGTATCTTTAGGGTAAATACCCAGTAGTGCAATTGCTGGGTCATAGGGTAGTTCTATTTTCAACTTTTTGAAGAACCTCCATGCTGTTTTCCAGAGTGGTTGCACCAGTCTGCATTCCCACCAACAGAGTAGGAGGGTTCCCCTTTCTCCGCATCCTCGCCAGCATCTGTCATTTCCTGATTTGTTCATTTTAGCCATTCTGACTGGTGTGAGGTGATAGCTCATTATGGTTTTGATTTGTATTTCCCTGATGCTGAGTGATGTGGAGCACTTTTTCATGTGCCTGTTGGCCATCTGGATGTCTTCTTTGCAGAAATGTCTGTTCATGTCCTCTGCCCATTTCTTGATTGGATTATTTGTTCTTTGGGTGTTGAATATGATAAGTTCTTTATAGATTTTGGACACTAGCCCTTTATCTGATATGTCGTTTGCAAATATCTTCTCCCATTCTGTCAGTTGTCTTTTGGTTTTGTTGACTATTTCCTTTGCTGTGCAAAAGCTTTTTTTTTTTTTTTAAGATTTTATTTATTTATTTGAGAGAGAGGCAGTGAGAGAGAGCATGAGTGAGGAGAAGGTCAGAGGGAGAAGCAGACTCCCCATGGAGCTGGGAGCCTGATGCGGGACTTGATCCAGGGACTCTGGGATCATGACCTGAGCCGAAGGCAGTCATCCAACCAACTGAGCCACCCAGGTGTCTCTGTGCAAAAGCTTTTGATCTTGATGAAATCCCAGTAGTTCATTTTTGCCCTTGCTTCCTTTGCCTTTGGCGATGTTCCTTGGAAGACGTTGCTGTGGTTGAGGTCAAAGAGGTTGCTGCCTGTGTTCTCCTTAAGGATTTTGATGGATTCCTTTCTCACATTGAGGTCCTTCATCCATTTTGAGTCTATTTTCATGTGTGGTGTAAGGAAATGGTCCAATTTCATTTTTCTGCAAGTGGCTGTCCAGTTTTCCCAACAGCATTTATTGAAGAGGCTGTCTTTTTTCCATTGGACATTATTTCCTGCTTTATCGAAGATTCGTTGACCATAGAGTTGAGGGTCTATTTCTGGGCTCTCTATTCTGTTCCATTGATCTATGTGTTTTTGTGCCAGTACCATACTGTCTTGATGATGACAGCTTTGTAATAGAGCTTGAAGTCTGGAATCGTGATGCCACCAACTTTGGCTTTCTTTTTCAATATTCCTTTGGCTATTCGAGGTCTTTTCTGGTTCCATATACATTTTAAGATTATTTGTTCCATTTCTTTGAAAAAAATGGGTGGGATTTTGATAGGGATTGCATTAAATGTGTAGATTGCTTTAGGTAGCATAGACATTTTCACAATATTTGTTCTTCCAATCCAGGAGCATGGAACATTTTTCCATTTCTTTGTGTCTTCCTCCATTTCTTTCATGAGTACTTTATAGTTTTCTGAGTA
>PISX010035257.1:0-13110 GCA_004024625.1 Mellivora capensis
ACACAAAACAGATAATCATATCAAAAAATGCGCAGAAGATATGAACAGACACTTCTCCAATGAAAACATTTCAAATGGCTATCAGACACATGAAAAACTGTTCATCATCACTAGCCATCAGGGAGATTCAAATTAAAACCACATTGAGATACCACCTCGCACCAGTTAGAATGGCCAAAATTAGCAAGACAGGAAACAATGTGTGTTGGAGAGGATGTGGAGAAAGGGGAAGCCTCTTACACTGTTGGTGGGAATGCAAGTTGGTGCAGCCACTTTGGAGAACAGTGTGGAGATTCCTCAAGAAATTAAAAATAGAGCTTCCCTATGACCCTGCAATTGCACTACTGGGTATTTACCCCAAAGATACAGATGTGGTGAAAAGAAGGGCCATCTGTACCCCAGTGTTCATAGCAGCAATGGCCACGGTCGCCAAACTGTGGAAAGAACCAAGATGCCCTTCAACGGACGAATGGAAAAGGAAGATGTGGTCCATATACACTATGGAGTATTATACCTCCATCAGAAAGGATGAATACCCAACTTTTGTAGCAACATGGACGGGACTGGAAGAGATTATGCTGAGTGAAATAAGTCAAGCAGAGCGAGTCAATTATCATATGGTTTCACTTATTTGCAGAGCATAACAAATAACACGGAGGACATGGGGAGGTGGAGGGAAGAAGGGAGTTGAGGGAAATTGGAGGGGGAGATGAACCATGAGAGACTATGGACTCTGAAAAACAACCTGAGGGTTTTGAAGGGGTGGGGGGGTGGGAGGTTGGGGGAGCCAGGTGGTGGGTATTATGGAGGGCATGTATTGCATGGAGCACTGGGTGTGGTGCAAAAACTATGAATTCTGTTACACTGAAAAGAAATGAAATTAAAAAAAAAAAAAAAGAAACATCGTGGACCTTAACTATGGCATAGAGGAAGGCAGGCTAGATGGCTTCAACTTGACCACATTTCTGTCTCCCTGAGGCCCACTTCTGTCATCCTTCTGTACCATCCAGCACACATTGCTCCATGACTCAGGTGCCTTCTCACACTGCCCTTGGAAGCCCTCTGTGTGATGTCTAGCAAGGTGCCCCTCCCCCAGGTGCTGAATCTCACATGCATAAAGAACTAAGTGGTGACAACGAAAATTAGTCAGACTGACCTTGCTCTCCAAACCACCATCAGAATGCATGGCTAACACAGCAGTTTTCAAGCTGTGCTCTGCAAAGACAGAGATTCACTCTGAGACTATTTTCATACGAGGCCAAATAAGTGGGGTGCCACCTGACTATGACCATTTTGAGCTATTTAACAGAGTGAAATGTGTTCAAGATTTCATTTAATAAAAGACTTTCATGAGTGAAAAAGGAATGTGAAAATCATGGTATCCAGCCCGTTCCAGGACCTTTAAATGAATCCAAGTCTCCCAAATATGAGAAGACATGTTGGCACCTGATCTATGGCTCCTCTGGGCCACCTCTTATTCATCTATTCACTAGACCTAAATCTCTTCTGTCCTAGTGCCCCAGTCCACACTCCATTTTGGCATCATGGCTTGCACCCAGTTCTCTGCCTTACCTATAAACTATCTGATAAGCCAACTTCCTGCTCTTTACTTTAAGACCCTTCCCCCCCAAAAAAACATTAAAATTAAAATACAGAGATAATTAATGTATAAAAATTAACTCAATCCAGAAAAAAATACTTCTGAAATTGATTCTAAAAGTGTTACTGATTTTCTCTGTGGAAAAAAATGGAGAAAAATAATAAAAATTCAGCCTGCCAACTTTTCAAAATAGCTATGTGAAAATATGTGATGACATTTAAATACAAAATTAATCAAAATACATGCTACAGTCTCTTATTATGACCCTCTCTTGTATTGGAATATATCGCCCCATCTACCATCTCTTTACTCTGGAAGTACAAAAAAGGACTGAAAGAAGAGAGAAAAAAAATACAAAGACTGGAAAAAGTAGAAATAGAAAGGGAGCATGACTGTTTACAGATAGGTTTGAAAAACACAAGGTCATCTTTCAAACTTCCAAAAAATTGCTACTTCTAAAAATTGTTAATCAATTCTCCCACATAGATTATTGTAGAGTGACTTCATGTCAGCAGTCTACATACTAAGTACCCTATAGAATGCATCCATCTCTAATTTTTATGAAAATGTTACTCATTGCATTCCAAGCTCAGTGGACTCACTTCATTCTAAGCCCCAATGAACTGATCTCTGCTGATTTGCAGGGCAGCACACACAGCTTTCTGGACTTCTGTTTTGGGGTTAGTTAAAATTAGATGCTGAGACACCAAGGAACAATGGGACTCATTTTAACTGTCACAGATGCCTGTGCAACCCAGAGAAGAAATCTGAATCATATTAGGTATGTCAGAGGTGCCAACTTAATGTCTTCGTCAGATTTATTCTGTTATGATGAGTTGATTTCCACAACGCAATTTCCAATCAGAAGCGTGAAATCAAAATCAGCCGACTACATTCTAGCTTCCAATATGGTACAATGAATGAGTAGAATTAAAGTCAGCTAAGTCACCACTGATTAGAGAATTAGTGAAAACCTCAGATCCATAAATTAACAGGATTTATAAATGCTGTGAAATCTAAAGAAATCAAGTCACGTGACTCTAAAATAAACATACTGAATACTAATACTCAAACTATTCTTTATTTGAATTCTATAGAGCTTAGGAACTCAATATGTATTCTCAAAAACAACAGAAATAATTTACTGGCCTATCTGCATATTAGCAGCCCATGGAAGGCTTTTGGTAACCATCATCCATCTGTTCCTGCAACCTGTCAAAACCAAATTAATTAATTGAATTTCCCTGGCCTCCTGATACAGAAGATAAATTTATACATGCATATACAAGAAGTTCCCTTGGATTTCATTGGGAAGAAAACTTATATTAAAACAAATCCACAAACACAAGAGAACTACTGGTTTTTGGCTATCCCTCAGAGCAGATACAATGTTCATTTAACATTTCAGGACTTAATAATAAAGAAAATAATTCTGTATCTCCAGCTACTTCTTGAAATTCAAACTTGGGTCTCCACTGGGGCTCTAGAGATGTAGGTAGTGAGCTCTTCTAGGAAAAGTTTGGAAGAAAGTGTTCCAACAGAATAAATAAATAAACAAAAATAAACAGTCACTCCTCTGAAGAAATCTGGAGGGACACATTTTTGCAGGCCAGAAAACACAGAACAATTTTAAGAGACAAAATAAACTCTTCTATTTCTACTTCAGGCACGGCTCCCATTCCGGTGTTGCCAAATGGCCCTACACTGGCTTAAGATGAGAAGGTATTTAAAGGTGTTCACACACAACATGTGCCATATATATTTGCTGAGTCCCTCCTCCCCACGTAATGAGATCATGACATCCTCCAGCAGAACATTTGTGTCTTTGTTAAGACCATGGATTCTGAGTTGTCCCTCATATTGCTTTGCCAAGAAGGCAAACCTACATCAATTTACTTTATAAATATGGTTCTAACTAGAATTCTATCTGCATTCATCCTCTTGTAAAATTACTTATAAAAGAACATTTTGCTTTTTGTTGTAATCACAATCTTAAAGAGGCATAAGGTATTTAAAAATATTTACAAGGATAATGAAATAAACCCTTGTTCTTAATAACTCTTTTTTTTAAATATCATATGTTCTTTTTTTTTTAAAGGTTTTATTTATTTATTTGAGAGAGAGGCAGTGAGAGAGCATGAGCGAGGAGAAGGTCAGAGGGAGAAGCAGACTCCCCGTGGAGCTGGGAGCCCGATGAGGGACTCGATCCCGGGTCTCCGGGATCATGATCTGAGCCGAAGGCAGTCGTCCAACCAACTGAGCCACCCAGGCGTCCCCTTAATAACTCTTAAAAGCCAAATAGATCATAATGCATAAATAAATAAGGACTCTTAAAATAAACATATATTTACCAGCTTCCCATCCATTCATAGATATTTTATTTGAGAAGACATATAGAGTAATCTTGAAATATTAGAAATTTGTATTTCTCCCTATAAATTCTATAATCAAGTCCTAAATTCACCAATCATTCCCATTAAACACAGTGCATCTAGTAGAGTTTATTACAGTAACACATCCCTATGATCAACATACAATATGTCAAGGGCTTTGTATGCCTTTCCACCTACCATAATTACTTTAAAGGCATTATCACAAAACCACACTTTAATTCCTATCTTGACTAAAAATAGAATGGCTTAGTGAGCCTTCATAGCCTTATCTTTGTTAAATTAATCTGTACACTGCAACTATAACTCTTTTACCTGAACATATTACAATTCACTTATATTAATTTGTCTCCCCAGGAAATGAAATAATTGAAAATCATAAACTCTTCTTTTGAGGAAAGGGAATTTATCATTTCATCCAGGAGAGGACTGACAATCATATCTGCATTCAGTCCTCCCCTCCAGACACAATACACCAATGAACCTTGTAGCTGTCCCCAGAACACCAGGCCTGTCCCTCCTCCCTTGCTAAAGGAATCCCAGGATGCCTTATGCCTGAGACTACATGAATTAGACAGTAACTAACAGTTACCACAGAAAATAGAGACTAAGGTTGGGGGAACAAGTTCTAGAAGGTGAGTTTGAATTAGCATTTGGGGGAAGGGATCTGCAGATAAAAGACAAAGACAATATGAGACAGACCCAAAAAAGGACAAGTGACTAGACTTCAAGTAAGCGTCTTCACTGCCTCATGAACACATTATAGTTTTGTAGATAGAAAAAGGACTCGAAATTAGAATTAAGTTTGCAGTAGGTACAATTTGCCACATTCCCTACAGTTGCCCCTCATCAGTGGCCTTTGACCATAGAACTTTCTGGGTGAATGGATAATTGATAATACCCTGCCAGATGCCTCTTAGCTTGGATGTTTATTACTATGTTTTATCTCCTAAATAAATATGAAGCAGAAATTACAGGGGCCATGCAAACAGAATTCAACTTGAGATACCACCTCACACCAGTCAGAATGGCTAAAATTAACTAGTCAGGAAATGACAGATGTTGGTGAGTATGTGGAGAAAGGGGAACCCTCCTAACACTGTTGGTGGGAATGCAAGCTGGTGCAGCCACTCTGGAAAACAGCGTGGAGGTTCCTCAAAAAGTTGAAAACAGAGCTACCCTATGACCCACCAATTGCACTATGGTTATTTACCCTAAAGATACAAGTGTAGGGATCCGAAGGGTTACCTGCACCCCAACATTCATAGCAGCAATGTCCACAATAGCCAAACTGTGGAAAGAGCCTAGATGTCCACTGACAGATGAATGGATAAAGAAGATGTGACTGAGATATATATACATAGCCATCAAAAAACGAAGTCTTGCCATTTGCAATGACTTGGATACAACTAGAAGATATTATGCTAAGTGAAATAAGTCAATCAGAGAAAGACAATTATCATATGATCTCACTGACAGGAGGAATTTGAGAAACAAGACAGAGGATTATAGAGGAAGGAAGGGAAAAATGAAACAAGATGAAACCAGAGAGGGAGACAAACTGTAAGAGACTCAATCTTAGGAAACAAACTGAGGGTTGCTGGAGGCGAGGAAGGTGAGAAGGATGGGGTAGATGGGTGATGGATACTGGGGAGGGTATATGCTATGGTGAGTGCTGTAAATTGTGTAAGACTGATGAATCACAGATCTGTACCCCTGAAGCAAATAATACATTATATTTTAATTTTAAAAATCTCAATTTGAATGCTGAATGAGAAACTTTTTCAGAGAAGCAAAGCTCAAATGCCCAAGATGTTCTCTCCAGAGCCAGACCATGTCACAGGCAGAAATAAACTTCTGAATATGACTGAAGCCCCTAGACAAGTTACTGTTACATGTTGCTATTGACTACTGTTAAAATTCTATATACAACTATTCCCATTAGTACGACTGATATTTTTTCTAGGCTGTCTGACTAGTCACCGCCTCTTTTGATTGGTATTCATTAAGTCAATTACTAAACTGACATTATTATCAGAAAGTATTTTAAAGTTCAATTTGATAGCTATTTAATTCCTCTAAACCACTTCAAACACCATGTTAGAATATTTGATAAATGTATTTCCCAGAAAGACTCAATACTTCATAACCCAGTGAGTTGAGTATACATCAAATCATGAAAAGCTTTCCTTTAAAGATGGAAAAACAGATGGGCAGATATAAAAAGTATATTTCTATTGTCATTGTCATTGGTGATCCAGAGAAAGTGATCATAAAAAGATTTTGCAAGCAAGAGCAACTAATAAAGAGGAATGGTATGAAAGGCATGAGAAAAAAAATCTTTAAAAATTAAAAGAGATAAGTATTCTCGTATTAAAGTATTTTTAAAAAGTTACTGAAAGATGCAACCCACCCATTTCACTAGTGATGCTATCACCAGTAGAACCAATAAATATACTAGATCACACACCCTTTGGGAAAGGGATCTAGGATTTGAACTCAGATATGTCTGAATCCAGATATAGTTCTTTCTACTGTAAAATACTACCTGAAGTTCTGGATACCTATTTTGAAAATAGAAAGGAAAGTTCTCATTATTCAAAATCTCTGGAAGCTTGTCTAGAATCAGACTAATAGTATCCTATTTCATTATTCAAATTCTCAACAAACATTTTTTGGAGAACCTGTTATATGCAGAAGCTGCACTAGTCAACTAGCACATCAAAGATATTCAAGAAATTTCTCTTGGCTTCTTCTTAGTCCTCTTTAAAAGGCCCTAAGTGCCTTCCTATCCTTTCATCCATCCTGCCTTAGGTCTTACAAGTTCATTGGTTGGGTTTTTTTTCTTATATTAAAGCAGTAACCTTTCAAGATTCTTTTTTTAAAATATTTTATCTATTTATTTCCAAGTGAGAGAGAGCAAACACAAGCAGTGATGAGGGGCAGAGGGAGAAGCAGTCTCCCCACTGAGCAAGGAGCCCAGTGAGGGGTTTGGTCCTAGGACTCTGGGATCACACCCTGAGCCGAAGGCAGACCCTCAACCAACTGAGTCACCCAGGCGTCTTTCTTTTAAAATTCTTTTTTTTTTTAAGATTTTATTTATTTATTTTACAGAGAGAGATCACAACTAGGCAGAGAGGCAGGCAGAGACAGAGAGGAGGAAGCAGGCTCCCTGCAGAGCAGAAAGCCCAATGTGGGGCTCGATCCCAGGACCCTGGGATCATGACCTGAGCCGAAGGCAGAGGCTTAACCCACTAAGCCACCCAGGCGCCCCTCTTTTAAAATTCTTGAATGCTACTTACTCACCCTTCAGATTGGCTCTCTGGCAAGCCTTTTAATGTATACACATCTTTTTCTAATATGCTTCATTTTTTTTTACACTCTCACTTCAATTTTAGATTTCTGATATGAACTGTTGCCAAAGGGACACTAAGAAAAACAGTTTTAATTTTCAAAAGTTACCCCTCAACTAATTATTCCATTTGTACCACTATCTCCACAGAAAATTACAATAGCATTGAATTTTTCTGCTAATGACAGTTCTCCTCTCTCCTAGGGACTGCCTCTATAAAATAAATAATCTAGTTGACCACTGGAACAGTATTGTGCAAATTGTTTAGGTTACCTGTTTTTCACTATTTGAATTTAAGTTTTAAAAAGTGATGAAGGGGCACCTGGGTGGCTCAGTGGGTTAAAGACTCTGCTTTTGGCTCAGGTCATGATCCCAGGGTCCTGGGATCGAGCCCCGCATCGGGCTCTCTGCTCTGCGGGGAGCCTGCTTCCCCCCTCTCTCTCTGCCTGCCTCTCTGCCTATTTGAGATCTGTCAAATAAATAAATAAAATCTTTAAAATAAAGTAAATAAAAAGTGATGAAGACCAGAGTGTGAAACTACTATATCCCCACAGAGTAGAGTGATGACAGCTTTTATCCTAATTTACATATATGGTAAATTTGAGAAGTGACAGCTAATTACTAATTATTAAATAATAGATGAGATGTGTGCTTCATATTTCTTCAGTAAATATTAGATTACCAATAAGCAAAAAGTTGAATTTCACCTGTTTTTACAAAGAGTGTAAGAAAGCATTAATGTAACTATGTAATCTAACAATTCAATTATATAATAATAAAACTAACAATAAAACTAACAAAAACAGTTTTAGCTTGAACTAGTATTCTTATATACTATATATACTTATATAGTATTCTTATATAATACTTATATAGTATTCTTCAGGACACTTTTCAAGAAGAAAATATCATAGCTTAATAAGGATAACTTATCTTGATATACCAACATATTATTTAATATAAAGTTTAGGTTAAACAATATGAAATTATTGAAATTTGTTTATTTTGACTCCACCAGAATGGCAATCCCATATAATCCAAATTTATGCCACAACAAAATGCTTATATTCAACCATTTGAAACCTACAAGATACCAAATTTCTATGGTTCAACCTAACAAACAAAAGCCAACTGTTACTATCATTTGCAAAGTGACATTTTCTAGACTAAGCAATTTTTGTGGATTATTGCATTTAATCCTCACAACAGTCCCAAAATACACAAAACACATAGAGGAACAAAATGTAAACATGGAGGGATAGACAAGCCACAAGCCAAGGATGCCAAGACTGCTGACAACTACTGAAGCTAAGATAAACCCCGGATGGAATGAACTGGTGACATCTTGATTTCAGACTTCTAGCCTCCTGAACAATGAAAGAATAATTCTGTGTTGTTTTAATCCATCCAGTTTATAGTAACTTTCCATGGCAACTCTAGGAAACAAATTCAGAGAGACAACCTAATGTCAGCCACTGAGTAGGTAGTAAAGAAAGGAATTCAATCCCAGCAGACACACACTCCAGGGCTCATGCCAAAAATCACAATGAGGTACAGTCTCCAAAATCACATCCATTATTTCATTTTAATCTTATCTCATTCTATGAGGTAGTCATTAAGGGTTGTATTTTATAAACTGTGAAACTGAACCTCAGAAAATGAGGCAACTTGCTAGCCAGTGGCAAGATCACAATTTGAGCCCACATGAAGAAATTTCAGTGCACTTTTCACAAAAATCCAACTCGCATTTAGTAATAATCCTCACATAGTTGTATTCAGAATGAGGGCATTTCGGTGGAGTGTTGATTTCTTATGTAGCTTCTCAATTCATGGCCATGCATTGCATTCCCTGGGGAAGACATGAGAACTGAGTCAAAGGCTTGGCCATTAACGACTACCTACGTAAATTTTTGTAGGCACCTAGATTTATGAGACCTCTTCAAGTATAGTTTCATGGTGAAGGATGAATCCCAAATACTGTATTCTGTATAACTACTACCACTACAATTATTGTTCCACTAAAAGCTTACTCTTTGCCTTTTGGAACACCTTAAAAATCCATAGTAGCCAATGGCCTCCAAGAATAGAGGAACTTTGTAATTCTCAGTTTTGCTAGGGAAAGACTTCTCATCAGTAGTTCTACAGAACATAACAAAGCTAAAATTACAAGAGGTTTGGATAAGTGTTGACAATAAGTGTAGAAGACCATTTATTGTTCAGTAAATACACACACATGTGCATGCACAGGCACACACACCACTTTTGTGGAAGGATTACACATTCTCACCCCTACTGAGGTAGGGCTTAGCCATGTGACTTTCTTTGGCCAATAAGATTTCTAGTCAATTTTTCACAGGCAAAGTCTTCAAATCTGCTCAGCTGGGCTTTCTGCCTTGGGTCTCTGTTACTGCCAAGAAAAGAACATGTCTTGAGTAGCCCAATGGTTCCAGAAAAATAAGCAACAAGTAAAGCTCACAAATGCCTAGGCTAGATCTCATGAGCCTCAGCCAACCCACAGATGCATAAAGAAGAAATGTATGGTTACTTCTGCATGCCAGAGATATTTTCATGGCTGATAATTACACTGCGATTACTCTAGTAATAGCTACTTAATACAATACAATACAAAAAATTTATTTTAATATTATCATTCTTCAGGGAACTATGTCCTAATTAATCCTAGTCTTCTAAAATGGTTCTTTTTCTCCTGACTCTGAATAACCTTGAGCAACTAAGCCTATCTTCCATATGCTTGCATGCTTTTTACTGTATTTTTCAATCGCCTGAAAGGCAACATAACAAGAGATAAATCCACTGGGAAGAAGAAAAAATCCATTTTGAAAACAGCTGCAAAATCCCATAAGAGGAGCCCCTAGTTAAGGTAAGGTCCAGATCCAGAATACAATAAAAAGAGCACTGGTCTTTTTTTTTTTTAATTTCTTTTCAGCATAACAGAGTTCATAGTTTCTGCACCACACCCAGTGCTCCATGCAATGTGTGCCCTCCATAATACCCACCACCAGGCTCCCCCAACCTCCCACCCCTCCCACCCCTTCAAAACCCTCAGGTTGTTTTTCAGAGTCCATAGTCTCTCATGGTTCATCTCTCCCTCCAATTTCCCTCCACTCCCTTCTCCTCTCCATCTCCCCATGTCCACCGTGTTGTTATGCTCTGCAAATAAGTGAAACCATATGATAATTGACTCTCTCTGTTTGACTTATTTCACTCAGCATAATCTCTTCCGGTGACTTTCCACAAGGCAGTAATCTTTCCATTGTACATTAATCATTAAATTTATGAGAAATATCATTATTCAAGTTTACAATCTTCAGGAGTACTTTTCATTTAGTAAATAAATAAAGCGCAATTACCTACCTCATGCAATCTAAAATATTCCTGCTGCTTTGCGTATAAGGGAAACTCTCAAATTCATGAATTTCACCTTTATGCTTAGAAGTTAGTTAACCAGATTTTGCTTATGGGGCTAAACTGTCTTTACCCAGATGTTTCACTTGTTTAAAAAAGAAAAGAGTTAAAAGTCTTAAACCACACACGAGTCTGTCTCTAGTATAAAACTGAATTAAAAAAAAAAAACACTAAACTTTCATAAAATGGGAAATCTTAGGCAGGAATTCTAACTTGTCATCTCTTTTTGTTTTGTTTTTTCAAATTTGCCAAGAGTGGTTAAACAACTGTTAATGACAACCTTAACGTCCAGTGATTAAAACATATATTCATACAATATTTGTACAAAACCCACAAATTAAGTACAAAGAACAAAAGAAGCTATTATATGATGGGTCTGAGGAGACATTTATTATAGAGCACTCACTCTAAAAACACTTAACAAATTACTTAGGGGAGACATTTTTTTCAGCCCACACACTTATTCAAAGGAGTTGAAGTATGATTAATATAACACGAACAATTACAACAGAAGCCACTTTACCCATTTCCAGATCAGGATACCCTGGCAAAATAAATTATGTGCAAATATACTTGAAAAAACACAATGCTTTGAAACTATTTCTATAAAATGTATGCTACAGATGTGATCAAAAGACATTTCCTTTGCCCCAACAAGTTGAGAGTAGAGGAGCAGAAATGTGTTCTGGGTAAAGAAATGGAAGAATTTAGCCATGTCCTTTGACAAGTTACACTATGTGACTGCATTTCTTCTTGCCCTAGAAATTTATGATCAGTAGACCACTTCCCCAATCAGTAAAACAACCTCATAGACAGGAAAAGCATGGTGTTTAACTGGGAGGAATGGGGAGAGCCCAGAGACAGTCACCCCGAGACCTTGGTTCTAATGATGGCCCTCACCCTGGTCTGCTGTTTATGCTTGTGGAAAGTCATTTCAGACTTGAAGAGGGCTGGGTGAAATCTTTTCCCTAGAGACCACTAGGTATACGCAAGTTCTCCCTCATTTCGGGTATATGTTGGGCTTAATAATGTGCCAAAGGAAGGATCATGACTTAATATATCTAATATTGCTGGGTCTGTGGCACATAGTTTCCCTCAAGGAAACTTCCAAGGAAATTTTGCCCATAATAAATACTCAAAACAGGGAGTGCAGTATCAGTTCTTTTTTAATTGATTTGTAGCACCCCACCCATCCCCAAAAAAGCTTAAAGCAATGATTCTCAGTCTTTGGTGCCTATCATTCCTGCTTCACTTATTAAAAATATATACTGCCATGACCCACATTGAGGAATACTGATTCAGTGAGATTTAGAGATAATCCCAGAAGTGGCATTTTGAAAAATGACTCCTAATAGCTTGGAGACAGGCAGTCTGTGAACCACTGTTCACACTCCTGCACCCCCATATGGATCCCTTCAGCCAGGAGGGTAAATAATAAAATTTGGAAGTGTTTGTCACTATCATCATTGCAGATCATTTTTTTCTTACCTATATTTTCTACATTGGTGTATAGCAGTCATGTAATGGAATAATCAATCACAAAATATTTTGAAAGAAAAGAAACAGTCCTAAAATCATATGGAAAAAAGTCTCTTCAATAAATGGTGCTGGGAAAATTGGGCAGCTATATGTAGAAGAATGAAACTCGACCATTCTCCTACACCGTACACAAAGATAAACTCGAAATGGATAAAGGACCTCAATGTGAGACAGGAATCCATCAGAATCCTAGAGGAGAACATAGGCAGTAACCTCTTTGATATCAGCCACAGCAACTTCTTTCAAGATATGTCTCCAAAGGCAAAGGAAACAAAAGTGAAAATGAACTTTTGGGACCTCATCAAGATCAAAAGCTTCTGCACAGCAAAGGAAATAGTCAACAAAACAAAGAGGCAACCCAAGGAATGGGAGAAGATATTTGCAAATGACAGTACAGACAAAAGATTGATATCCAGGATCTATAAAGAACTTCTCAAACTCAATACACACAAAACAGATAATCATGTCAAAAAATGGGCAGAAGACATGAATAGACACTTCTCCAATGAAGACATACAAATGGCTATCAGACACATGAAAAAATGTTCATCATCACTAGCCATCAGGGAGATTCAAATTAAAACCACATTGAGATACCACCTCACACCAGTTAGAATGGCCAAAATTAGCAAGACAGGAAACAACGTGTGTTGGAGAGGATGTGGAGAAAGGGGAAGCCTCTTACACTGTTGGTGGGAATGCAAGTTGGTGCAGCCACTTTGGAGAACAGTGTGGAGATTCCTCAAGAAATTAAAAATAGAGCTTCCCTATGACCCTGCAATTGCACTACTGGGTATTTACCC
>PISX010035258.1:0-13108 GCA_004024625.1 Mellivora capensis
TGAATACCCAACTTTTGTAGCAACATGGACAGGACTGGAAGAGATTATGCTGAGTGAAATATGACAAGCAGAGAGAGTCAAATAGCATATGGTTACACTTATTTGTGGAGCATAACAAATAACACGGAGGACATGGGGAGATGGAGAGGGGAAGGGAGTGGAGAGAAATTGGAAGGGGAGATGAACCATGAGAGACTATGGACTCTGAAAAACAACCTGAGGGTTTTGAATGGGTGGGGGGTGGGAGGTTGGGGGAGCCAGGTGGTGGGTATTATGGAGGGCACACATTGGATAGAGCTCTGGGTGCGGTGCAAAAACTATGAATTCTGTTACGCTGAAAAGAAATTTTAAAAAAGCATTAAAAAAAAAAAGGAAGATGTGGTCCATATACACTATGGAGTATTATGCCTCCATCAGAAAGTGTGAATACCCAACTTTTTTATCAACATGGACAGGACTGGAAGACATCAGGCTGAGTGAAATAAGTCAAGCAGAGAGAGTCAATTATCATATGGTTTCATTTATTTGTGGAGCATAAGAAATAACACAGAGGACATGCGGAGATGGAGAGAAGGGAGTTGGGGGAAATTGGAAGGGGAGATGAACCATGAGAGACTATGGACTCTGAAAAACAATCTGAGGGTTTTGAAGGTGGGGGAAGTTGGGTGAGCCTGGTGGTGGGTATTATGGAGGGCACGTATTGCATGGAGCACTGGGTGTGGTGCATAAACAATGAATTCTGGTACACTGAAAAGAAATTAAAAAAAAATTTTTTAAAAACCTCATTGTTTTTATTGATGCTATATTTGTGTGTGTCTCTATATATGTATCATAATTTCTATCTTTATGAATTATGTACTACTTAGATCTACTTTGTTACTCATGTTTTAATAGGCAATATTTTTATTGATATTCAGATCTAGTGATTTGAAATCAGGTGATTTCAGGGTTTTGTAAACCAACTTACTTAAATTAAAAAAAAGTCACCCATTTCTTCCACACCCCATCCCTTGTCTCTGATAGCCACCAATCTGTTCTCTGTTTTTGTTTTTTTTTTTAGGCTTTATATATGAGTAAGATTAAAGTGTTTGTCTTTCTATGACTTATTTCACTTAATACAAGCCCTCAGGCTTCATTCTCATCACGAATAGCAAGATCATCCATTCATTCGTTGATGGTCCCTGGGTTGTTTCAGTATCTTGGTTATTGCATATAAATACTGCTGCAGTAAACGTGGCATGCAGATATCTTTTTGAGTTAGTGTTTTTTCTCTTGATAAACACTCAGAAGTGGAATTGCTGGATCATATGGTAGCTATACTTTTTAGAAGAACCTCCATACTATTTCCCATAGCATTTGTATCAATTTATACTCCCCAAACAGCACACAAGGGCTTCCTTTTTTCCACATCCTTGTCAACATTTTTGATAAAAGTCATTCTAACAGAAAGGGGGTGAAATATCATTTTGGTTTTTATTTGCATTACCCTGGTGATTAATGATGTTAAGCACTTTTCATGTGCTTGTTGGCTATCTGTATATCTTTGGAAAATGTATCTGGATTTTCTGCCCATTTTTAGTGTTTGGCCACTGAAATGTATGAATTTTTTATGGTTTGCAAACTAGCTACTCATGGGACAGGTGGTTTGCAAATATATTTCTCCCACTTGGTAGGTTGGCTTTTCATTTTGTTGATGATTTTCTTTACTGTGCAGAAGCTGTATTTGAAGTAACCCCTTTGTTTTTGCTTTTGGGATCAGATTAAAAAAATAATCAGCAAGGGGCACCTGGGTGGCTCAGTGGGTTAAAGCCTCTGCCTTCGGATTGGGTCATGATCCCAGGGTCCTGGGATTGAGCCCCGAATCAGGCTCTCTGCTTGGCAGGGAGCCTGCTTCCTTCTCTCTCTCTGCCTGCCTCTCTGCCTACTTGTCATTTCTGTCTGTCAAATAAATAAAATCTTTAAAAAAAAATCATCAGCAAGACCTATGTCAAAAGTCTTACTGTCTATGTTTCCTTTCAGGAGTCTTATGATTTCAGGACCTACATTTACATCTTTAACTCATTTGAGTTAGTTTTCATGTATAGTGTAAAGTAATGGTCCAGTTTTATTCTTTTGCGTGTGGCTGTCTAATTTTCCCTACACTATTTATGGAAGAGATGGCCCTTTCCTCATTGTATATTCTTGGTTAATTTCTCATTATTGATTGACACATATGTGTAGGTTATTTCTGGGTGCTCTATTTTGTCCCTTTGATGTAGGTGTCTGTTTTTATGCCAATACCATGCTGTTTTGATTACTACAGCTTTGTGGTACACTTCGAAATCAGGGAGTCTGATGCCTCCAGCTTTGTTCTTATTTCTTGAAATTACTTTAGCTCTTTGAGGTCTCAGTTCATATAATGTTTAGATTTTTAAAAATCTATTTCTGTGAAAAATGCCATTGGTATTTTGATAGGATTGCACTGAATCTGTAGCTGGCTTTGGGAAGTATGGACATTTTGACAATATTTTTTAAAATTTTTTAATTTTTTATAAACAAATAAAGTATTTTTATCTGCAGGGGTACATGTCTGTGACTCGCCAGGTCTACACACTTCACAGCACTCACCATAGCACATACCCTCCCCAATGTCCATTACCCCACCCCCCTTCCCTGACCCTCCACCCCCCAGCACCCATCAGTTTGTTTTGTGAGACTAAGAGTCACCCATGGTTTGTCTCCCTCCCAATCCCATCTTGTTTCTTTTCTTCTTTTCCTACCCCCACATCTCCCCATGTTGCATCTCCACTTCCTCATATCAGGGAGATCATATGATAGTTGTCTTTCTCTGATTGACTTATTTCACCAAGCATGATACCCTCTAGTTCCATCCACGTCATTGCAAATGGCAAGATTTCATTTCTTTTGATGGCTGCATAGTATTCCATTGTGTATATATACCACATCTTCTTTATCCACTCGTCTACTGATGGACATCTATGTTCTTTCCATAGTTTGGCTATAGTGGACATTGCTGCTATAAACATTTGGGTGCACGTGCCCCTTCAGTTAACTACATTTGCATCTTTAAGGTAAATACCCAGTAGTGAGACTGCTGGGTTGTAGGGTAGCTCTTAATTGCAATTTCTCTATCACACAGAGTGTAAATTAGGAGACCACACCCATACATGGTAGAGACCTGGGGTGTCTACTTTTCAGTGATCTCCCATCACCCAAATCTCAAGTGGACTAAAACCTCCCTCCATTTCTCCAGCTATAGGGAGTTTTTCACCACACTTTGAAGTTCCCTTTCTTTTTATAAATTTGCTTGTAAGCTCTCCATATCTTCCTGGTATAGGCATTGGAATCCCAGACTTGGACTTGGTAGTCCCTTTTCATAGTCCTGACCCCAGAACTACAGAGTATCAGCTTTTTCTTTGCATGTTAGCTGATGCTTTTTGCCTCCAAATGTTTGGCATCTGGAAATTTCCCTGTTTTCCTACAAAGTTCAATTACCTAATAAAACAAATGACAGGGTGGTGAAAGCCTGTACTCTGGAGACAAGTTGCCAGCACTAGTTGGGGGGACTTCAGGCGATGCTTTTCACCTCTCAGTGCCTCAGCCCCTCTATCTATAGACTGGGGTTCCTGGTACTTAGTTCATGGGTTATTGTGAGGATTAAAGGAGGACACATGTTCAGTGCTTAGAATAACACCTAATACAGACTAAAGGCTATATAGATGTTTGATCCTATGAAGTTTTTGAATTTTTTGTGTATTTTCACTTTATCCAATATTTATACCTTAGGGTTCCTGACTATAACAACTCTGTCTTCTATGTTCTATTAGACTCTAATACATTGAATAAAATGCGTAAGATTCTTTTAAGAGGAAACTACTTGTAGCAGACATCCTGGATATCTTAAGAATGTCTGACTTGGGACACTTGGGTGGCTCAGTTGGTTAAGCAGCTGCCTTCGGCTCAGGTCATGATCCCAGTGTCCTGGGATCGAGTCCCACATCGGGCTCCTTGCTCGGCAGGGATCCTGCTTCTCCCTCTGCCTCTGCCTGCCACTCTGTCTGCTTGTGCTCGCTCGCTCTCTCTCCCTCTCTCTCTGACAAATAAATAAATTTAAAAAAAAAAAAGAATGTCTGACTTGTCCACAGTCTTCCTTTGAGGTATCATTTGCCTGGTATCTTGTAACTCCTTCCCCTGTAACCACAATTAATTTGACATCGAACTTAAAGGCAGTCAGTGGATGATCAGGTGGAATGACAAGTGATTCCTGCCCAGTTGGGCTCACTCCACTTGATGGTGACTAACTGCTGATCTAGTCAGATCTTGGGGAGTTTACACTCTAAACAACAACAACAACAAATCATTTTGCAGTATCAGGAGCAAAGGCAGTAGACACAGGTAATAGCTCAATTACCACCATGGCAAGGTTCTCAAGCAGGGATCATAGGCACTAGACACACTGTCCTTTGCAAATGATCTTTTAGGCTCCAGAGGCAGGTTTGGAAATAGTCTCCATTCTTCCTGTGTTTCCTATAATACACTGCTATCATCTGATGTATCTGGAGCATGTCTTTTTTTAAAACCTAACAAATGTACTAGTGCTAAGAATATTTAAACAATAAAAAAAAAATATCTGATCTCCAAGTCACTGGATTTATCTTCTCTCATCTATTTCCTCTTCAGGTAGGGGAAAAAAAGAGAGTAAGGCTGGATTTTAATCCATGCTCTATCACTTGACCAAATTGCTAAAACATTTAGAGCCAATGATTCCTAATCCTTAAATTGGGGAAACAGCGATATATTGTTGCATAAGATTTTTGTGAGATTTATTTCATTTGGACACATTTCTTAAAATTACATTTATGCCTGGTATGGCAGTAGGTGCTAGGGATATAGCATTTTCTGCCAGTGATGGACTTACACCCATGGTACCAATGAGATATTGTCTGGGAAATGGTTAACTTGTTAGAGACTTTCAATGCATAGTAACTTCTGTTATTATGTCTACAGGAAAAGTATATTCTCCTCCTGTAGAACTTCAAGAGCTGAGAGCAGATGCTTCTCCAAGTATGTTCCACTGTGAACATTAGAAATAATAAAACACTATTTTATTATGGATCTATTTAACCTTTTGTTGTTGTTGTTCCTGGTGTTTTTGTTTCTTGACCTTTCCATGGGTATTTGAATCTAATCATTGATCAGTTTCTTAATTTGGAACTATTTCCTCTCTTCTCAGGCTGGCATCTCTTTATCACATACATTAGATAGTATTTTCTCAACAGCTACTGACAAATAGGACACTTTATATATAATAAAAATGTAAAATTTCAGAATAAGTTCTGTTTAGACATTCTATTAGTACAAGCTACAGTTTCGATACTTTTAAAGGCACAATTTACCCAGATATAGAGAAGGATATCTAATGCTCTTCTTCAGAGGTATAAGACTAGATGACTGTTGAGGATGCTGCTGGCTGCTCCTCCAAATCTATTTTCCCCTTCTTAAGCCCTAGCAGAAGGGGTTTGCTCTGATATTCACTCCATACCTTCATTAGGAATGGGTCTTGATCAGCCAATCAGAGCAATCAGTGCCCAGGAAACTTTGTTAGTGTGGAGATCAACATGTGTTATGAATTGGCCAAATCAAATTTAAGGGAAGGATTATTATTTCGTGGTGGGGGGGGCAGTCATTTTCCTGTCAAATGTAAACAAGGAAATGAATAACTGTGTTTGCCACTGGAAGCCTGTAATTAGGAAGAGAATGAGCTGTAGAGTGAAGCAGATTTTGTGGACTGTTGAGTGGGAGAAAGAATGAACCTGGGTCTTCAGTAGTCTTGTTGAATCAAGCAATTAAGCTAGTCCTACCTCTGGACCTCCTGTTATGTAATATAAAAATTTTACTGTATAGACCAGTTTGAGTCAGTTTGAGTCAGCTGTCCTACTTGTAACCAAAAAGACCTTGAACAATAATGGTGATTTTACTTAGTTATTTTTAAGGAATGAGATAAGTAAACTATGGAATAACTAAATTCACTGTTAAATTCAGTCTTCACAGGTGGAAAAACACATTCATGTTCTTTCTCTCCTCCCTGAACACCTTTCTCTAAAATACACCTTTGATTTTGATGGCCACTCTGTGTGTGCTTTCAGAAGGGAAAACTAGGATAATAATCAGTAGCTAAAACTCATCTCCTATTCACAAGAAAAATAGGACAGTTTAAAATATTTGCTGAATTTTCTGAAAGTCTGTATCCAATGGAAGAGTTAATAATAGGATGTTCACTTAAAAAAAAAAATCTCATGACTGAGCACAAAGAAATCCATTAGATAATCCCACCTAGAGAAATTAATGTTCACATGTAGATTCTATATTATAAAGTGCTTGGGTCTCAGGGCTGCATTTTCTTTGTTGAAAGATTATGTTTTGATGCATATGAAAAATTTCACTAAAAAGCAACAAATAAGAGACAACTTGGCAGAGAATACTTTAGAGAGCTAAATGAATTCTTCCTTTCTTTGGTCATGGTTTATAGTTGCAATATAAAGTACTCAGAACATCAAGAGGCTCCCTGTGGCAGTTTGCTTAGGACATAAAGATTTAGACTTCACTTTTGGATTAAATGGAAGTGATGACTTTCTTCTTCTTTTTTGGTTGCTGCAGTATTTTAACAGCAGAGAAAAGAAACACACCACCTTCAAAAAGCCTTACTGATGTATTCACTTTATAACAGACATTTTTTCAAGAGGTTGAATACCTACCATGATATCTCACACATAAAGGAGGGTCAATAAATATTTGTTAAATTGAATTAAAATTGACTTTCTGTAAACTGCATCATATTTTAAATTTCTAAAATTGGCTTTTATGACAAGGCTTGAGAATTTCCTCTTCTCCCATTATTACAAGTCAGAGAGGAAGAAAGCAATAAAATTTAACCCTACCATTAATTTTTTACAGTAAGATATTACCTTTACTGTGTCTCAAGAGTTTTCTATCTGTTGTGTCAAATCATTACATGATACTTCAATTTAGTCCTTCTTGTAGTGTTTAAGATAGGACTCAGTCTGAGAAAACTGTTACCACAATGGAGAATAAAGCATTCATCCAACAGATACTTTTGTAGCAATTATTCCATGCAAGTCTCTGGTAGAGAGGAAAGAGAAAAGGAGCTACAAAGCATAAGGAAAGAACTTTCAAAGATGGGTTCATAAGGCACAAACAATACCTCATATTATTATTGTAATATAAGATAGCATATGATCAATATTTTATACATTACATAGGAAATGTATATAAAAAAGGATCAGAGAAGGATTAGAGAAAACCTGATGGAAAAATTGATCCTTGAAACTAAATTTGGGCCCTAGTGGACTGAAAGCCATTGACATACATGGTTCAGTGATTTTGAAATTTGAGTATAATATTCACCTGTGAATCTGTCAGCATAATTTTTCAGGCCAAAAAATCCTGAAATCACCTTTAAGGATAAAACACTTAGCAATACTGGAATATGTATGTTTGTGTGTGCTATATCTTTTAACATGCATGCACAGGGTGACAATAGAGTAAGGGAAGGCCTGAGAGGGCAAAAATGCTTGCATAAGCTAATACTGGGACCAGTGGCTACCCTGACTGATGGGCATCTTAATAGTCTCAGATGGCCCAGAGTCTGAGCAAGGTGGGAATTCAGATCAGAGATGGTTACAGAATGTCTTAAAGAATTGCTCAAAGAAACGAGGCCTAGAAAAATGCCTTGTGAAAGGAGAGTTGGGAAACTCCTCAGTCACAGACTTGGTTGTGGATAGAGGAAAAAATGTATTCACATTTTTTTAAAATTTTGAATCAATTTGATTTTGAATCAATTTGATTTTGAATTTTTTTTTGATTTTTGAATTTGAAACCACAAGCTAGCGGAGTACAGGAAAGATGGCAGAACAGGAGGATCCTAAACTCACCTTGTCCCCAATACACATCAAGGCAACAATTATATATATTGTAACTAACTGTTGAAATGTTGTGAGACTCGTGGAACAGAACTTCTATAGCTAGTCATAGAGAAGACCACCTCAAAAAAGGTTGAGACACAGGAGCCAAACCCCCAGTGCAACCAACCATAAACAGGAGGGATATCACAAGCACAGAAAAGCAAATCAGATCCCACCCCCTTGGGGACCCATACTTGGAAGACAAGTCCCCATAATGTCTGACTTTGAAAATCAGCAGTCCTTAAATCTGAGAGAATTGGGGGGTGATAGAAGACCATGTCCCCATGCTTAAAAAAAAAAAAAAACAAAAAACAGTCCAAGACACAGCACAGAAGCAGCAGTTTGAAAACCCCTGGGATATAAGTGAAGGAGATTTTTTCTTTTATTTTCTTTACTAATTTTAGGATATGTGCCAGAGAAGTAGGGATCTACAGACTTCTCTAGAACAAAGGTGCATGGGTGGATGGGCCTTTTTTCCTTGCTCTACCCTAGTCTAGATAACTGGATGCTTATAGGAGCCTGTTTTAACATTTTCCTTCTACATTACTAATACCCCCTGCTCCCCCACATTCCCTCTGGACCTACTCAACCCAACCCACCAGGTACTCCTTCCAAAGCAGTTCCTGCCCAATCACAACTGGCAGGCAACCCCAGCTAGGACTGGCAATCCTTCAAAGTGATTCCTGCCCTGGGGATGGGATGCAGGGAGGATAGCCCCAGACACCAGGGCCCTCACATTTCCTGCAGTTGGATCTCTTACCTGGCTACACAGTGAACAAGCTCTCTGCTTTAGTGTGCCCACAGCTGTCACAGTGGCTAATAGCAGCCAGCCTCTACCCATCAATGAGCCCATAAGCTTAAAAGCTCAGGTAACAACCTTATCCAGTGTACCAGCACTGGGTACACTTTTCACAGGGAAAGTGAGTCATTGCAGCCAGCTGGGCTGAGGTCCAGTCCCACCTACCAGCACACCCACAGCATCCATAGCTCAGCCACAATAGGAAGTAACATGCAGTCCACACACGAGACAACCCAGGAGTGTCCAGTTCTGGTGACGAGGGGGTATTGTGCTACAGGGCACCATAGGACATTTGCACAAGGCAACTAATTTCAAAACCAGGACACACAGCTGACCTAAAACATAGAAACAGAGTTAGACAAAACAAAGAGACAAAGGAATCAGTGGTAAATGAAAGAATAGGCCTATATCACAGGAAAAAAAACTAAATGAAATGGAGGTAAGAAACATGTCTGATACAGGTGCCTGGGTGGCTCAGTGGATTAAGCCTCTGCCTTTGGCTCAGGTCATGCTCTCAGGGTCCTGGGATCAAGCCCCACATCAGGCTCTGCTCAGCAGGGAGCCTGATTCCCAGCCCCCCCCCCCCCGCCTGCCTCCCTGCCTACCTGTGATCTCTCTGTCAAATGAATAAATAAAATCTTTAAAAAAAAAAGAAATATGTCTGATAAACAGTTCAAAGTAATGGTCATAATGATACTCACCAGACTTGAAAAGTGGATTAATGTACTAAAAACTTCAACAAAGAGTTAGAAGATGTAAAAAGAATGAGTCAGAGTTGAAAAATATAAAAGCTGAAATAAAAATATACTACAGGGAATCAATAGCAGATTAGAGGATGAAGAAGAATGGATCAGTGATCGGGAAAGATAGGGTAATGGAGAGCTCTCAACCTGAGTAGCAAAAAGAAAAAAGTAATAAAAAATTATAATAGGTTAAGGGACCACTAAGTTTGCCTTACAGTGGTCTCAGAAGAAGACAGAAGGGGACAGAAATTTATTTGAAGAAATAATTGCTGAAAAATTCACTTGTCTGGAGAGGGAAACAAATATCTAGGTCCAGGAAGCATAGGGAGCCCCTAACAAGATAAACCAAAAAACATTCACACCAACACACATAATAATTAAAATCTCAAAAATTAAAGACAAAGAGAAAATTTTTAAAAGAACAAGAGAAAAGCAAAGTTATGCACCAAGAAAACCCATAAGGCTATCAGTTGGTTTTTTTAGCAGAAATCTTGAGGGCCAGAAGAAAGTTAAATGATATATTCAAAGTACTAAGAAGGAAAAAATAGAACCAAGAATATTCTACCCAGAAAGGTTATCATTCAGCGTAAAATTAGATATAGAGTTTCCCCCCAAAAGGTTTAAGAAGTTCATCCCCACTAAACCAGCCTTACAAGAAACGTTGAAAGGAAATTACTAAGTGAGGAGAAAAGATAACTAGAAGTAAATAATAATAATAATAATAGTAAGAAGAAGAAGAAGTAACACAAACAAAAACAAGCATATAATAAACATAGATCACTCACTTATAAAGCCATTATGAAGATTAAAACACAAAAGTAGGAAATCAAATATATCTACAAAAGATACACAATAACATGTAAATTATGACATTACAAACATAAAATATGATGGGGGTAGTAAAAATGTAGTGCTTTTAGAATGGATTCAAATTTAAGTAAACCAACGTAATATGGACTGCTATACGCTATAACATATGGTGTTATACGTGAATCCCATGGTAACCATGAGTCAAAAACCTATAATAGATACATTTTTAAAAGATGAAAGAAGCCAACTTAACACTAAGGAAAGTCATCAAAATACAGGGGAAGAAAGCAAGAAAGGAAGGAATAGAGAACTACAAAACACCCCCAAAACAATAAATAAAATAACAAGATGTACAGACCTATCAAAAATTACTTTAAATGTAGACATATACAGACTGAAAGTGAAGGAATGAAAAAAGACATTTCATGCAAATTAAAACAAACAAACAAAAAAACAAAAAATTGAAGTAGCAATAATTAGAACAGCAGAAATAGAACTTAAAGACTAACAAGAAAGAAAGAAGGCATTATATGATAAAGGAATCAATTCAACAAGATGTATAACATTTGTAAATATCTATGCATCCAAAATAGGAGTACCAAAATATATAAAGCAAATATTAATAGAATAAAGGGACATGTTGACAGATACAATAATAGTAGGGGATTGAAAACCCCATTTACAACAATGGGTAGATCAGCCAGGCAGGAGTCGATAAGAAAATAGTAGCTTTGAATAACACATTAGACCAGACAGACTTAACAGATATATACAAAACATTCTATCCAAGAACAGACTATGCATTCTTTTCAAGTGCATATGACCATTCTTCAAGATAGATTATGTATTAGGCCACAAAACAATTGATGAATATTGAAATTATATCAAGCACCTTTTTCAACCACAATGATATAAAACTTAAAATTAATTACAAGAAGAAAATTGGAAAAAACACAAACATATGAAGGCTAAACATACTATTAAACAACAAATGAGTGAATGATTCCAAGCAAAAATTTTAAAAAATATATGGAGGCAAATAAAAACGGAAACACAATGGTCCAAACTCTGGGATACAGAAAAAGCAGTTCTAACAGTGAAGTTTATAGCAATTTAGGCCTACATTAAGGAACAAAACAATTTGAAATAAACAATTTAGTCTTATAACTAAAGGAACTAGAAGGAAAGAAATAATACATATTAGAGTAGAAATGAAAGAGAGAGACAGTAAATAAGCAAGCAAACAAACAAACAAACAAACAAAACCAAGAGAAAAGATCACTGAAACTAAGAGGTGGTTCTTTGGAAAGATTAAAAATAAATAAATAAATTAGTTAACCTATAGCCAGACTCATGAAGAAAATAAGAGAGACAACTCAAAATCAGAAATGACAACTGACAAATCATTAAATTCTACCCCTGAAACTAATAATGCAGTAAATGTTAACTAAATTGAATTTAAATAAAAGAAATGTAAGAGGAATAAGCACCAACACCACAGAAATACAAAGGATCATAAAATACTATGGAAAAGTAATATGCCAACAAAGTGGAAAACCTAGAAGAAATGGATAGATTCCTTGAAACATACAATCTTCCAGAATTGAATTAGGAAGAAAGAGAAAATCTAAACAGACTGATTACTAGGTGGGGGGGGGGGGGAATCAATCAGTAATCAAAAAACTCGAAACAAATGTCCAGGACCAGATAGCTTCATAGATTAATTCTATCAAACATTTAAAGAAAAGTTAATACCTATTCTTCTCAAACTGTTCCAAAAATTGGAAGAGGAAAGAAAACTTCCAAATTCATTCTATGAGGCCAGAATTACCCTGCACCCCAAACTAGGCAAACACACTAAAAAAAAAAAAAAAAGAAAACTACAGACCAATATCTCTGATGAATATAGATGCAAAAACATGCAAAAAGGTATTAGAAAACTGAATTCACAATACAAAAGAATCATTGAGACTTATTCCAGAGATGAATTAATATTTGATATAAAAATGTGATATGTCATTAAGAAGAGGAAATATAAAAACCATATAATTATCTCAATAGATTCAGAAAAAAGATCTGACTAAATACACCATCTTTAAATGATTAAAAAAATGTGCACAGGGCCACATACTTCAACATTATAAAGACTATACATGAAAAACCCACAGCTAACATTACACTAAATGGTGAAAAACAGTTTTCCCCTAAGATCAGGAACAAGACAAGGACATGTTTCACCATTTTTATTCACTATAGAAGTTTTAGTTGCAGAAATCAGAGAAGATAAACATTTATATTGGTAAAGAAGTTAAACCGTCACTATTTACAGATGACATGATATTATACATAGAAAACTCCAAAGAATCTATTTATAAAATTGTAAGAACTGGTAAGTAAATTCAGTAAAGTTGCAGGATACAGAATTAATACCCAGAAATTGGCAGTGTTTTTATCCACTGATAATGAACTAACGGAAGGAGAAATTAAGAAAATCATTCGATACCTGGGAATAAACCTAACCAAAGAGGTAAAGGATCTGTACTCGAGGAACTACAGAACACTCATGAAAGAAATCGAAGACGTAAAAAGATGGAAGACCATTCCATGTTCTTGGATCGGAAGAATAAACACTGTTAAAATGTCTATACTACCTAGAGCAATCTATACTTTTAATGCCATTCCCATCAAAATTCCACTGGTATTTTTCAAAGAGCTGGAGCAAATAATCCTAAAATTTGTATGGAATCAGAAGAGACCCCGAATCGCTAAGGAAA
>PISX010035259.1:0-13090 GCA_004024625.1 Mellivora capensis
AGGATGAATACCCGACTTTTGTAGCAACATGGACGGGACTGGAAGAGATTATGCTGAGTGAAATAAGTCAAGCAGAGAGAGTCAATTATCATATGGTTTCACTTATTTGTGGAGCATAACAAATAACACGGAGGACATGGGGAGATGGAGAGGAGAAGGGAGGTGAGGGAAATTGGGGGGGAGATGAACCATGAGAGACGATGGACTCTGAAAAACCACCTGAGGGTTTTGAAGGGGCGGGGGGTGGGAGGTTGGGGGAGCCTGGTGGTGGGTATTATGGAGGGCACGCATTGCATGGAGCACTGGGTGTGGTGTAAAACTATGAATTCTGTTATGCTGAAAAGAAAAAAAACTATTAAAAAAAATAAAAAAAATAAAGTATTGGCTGTATTACAGGTACAAAAAATGTCGCATGTTTAATTAACATATTGATGTGGGAAACAAAGGCAGAAGGAAAATATTAATTTCCTTTCTACTTACAGACCACTGACAAGTCCTTGAAACAGGCAGAGTGATATTCCCCTAGGGACTCAATTGCCTGAACATAGACACTGCTAAGGCAAAAGACAATCTTAGCCTGACCCCCAGGATCCTTTAAGTTTACCTTAACATGTAAAAATTCCTTTGGAAACTTCCTTTGTCCCTACCCCCACCACCAAGATACATGTTGGCAATCATCCCCCAAGTGTATGATCTATTGATATACAACCAAAGGGTCTCACTGAGTAAGGAATAGGCAGACTTAGGTAGAGGACTGTGTGATCAGGCTCACAGAAATCCCAGAAATGCTGAGGCATAACGAAACCAGAGATAAAGCAACAAACCAGACCATCCTGCGCTGGCATCAGAGGTGGCGTCTTTTTATGACTGTCACCTTGTGACTAACAAAGAATAACCAGACCCCCCAAAAGTATAAGCCCTTAAAGATATTGTCACTAGTCCTTACTGAAACCAAAACATCACAAGATTGTTAAGCCACAACCTCCGTGGTCAGCTCTAAATAAAAGACTTCCGGTGGAGGCCCACATTGGCAACCTGGTCAGGACTCCTCTCACTTTTGAGAGCTTTTTCTGTATCCTTGCTTAACAAAACTTTATTGCTTTGCTCATTCTCCTTTATCTGTGAGATTCATTCTTTGACTCCATGAGTCAAGATCCTCACTCTCCAGTTTCAATATGACCCGTAAATGGGGATGTTAAGGATGTACCCAAGAGATATGAAAACATATATGACACAAAACCTCTAAACAAATGTGGCTGCCAAGGGCTGGGGTAGGAGGAGAAATGGAGACTGACCATTACTGAGCGTGGGGTTTCTCTTCCACAGCAATGAAAACGTTCTGGAATTAGGGAGTTGTGATGGTTGTGCACATTTAAGAATGTTTTAAAAGCCGATCAACTGTACATTTTAAAAGGATTTATATGTTGTAAATTACAGCTCAATAAAAATTAACAAACTACATAAATATACTAAACACAGCGATTAAAAGGCAGGAATTGTTAGATTGGGAGTAAAATAATGTACCTTAAGTGAAAATGCTTAAGAAGGCTTAAAGGATGAAAAATGATACAAGCCAACTATCAACATAAAAAAGCAAGTTTATGAATATCAAAGTATATTTCAATACAAAGTATATGACAAGAGGTAAAGGAGAAAATTTCATGATTTATTAAGAGCATACAAAAATCCTAAATACACATAGAACTAATTGCAGGACACAAAAATTCATGAAGTGAAAATTGACATAAGATGAACAGGGAAATACACACTGGTTGTAAATTTTAACAATGCACTCTTCTTAACTGATATAATACACAAACTTATAAAAAGAGAGAGAAAAGCTTGTGCTATCCATCAATTTGACCAAGTTGACTGTACAAAACACTAAGCCTGAAAACTGCACATAACACATTCTTGTCAAGTACAGAAGGAATGTTCACTGAGAGAGCATATATTTGATAACACAAGTCTCAATAAATTTCCAAAGACTAAAAACTTAGCAGAGTATTATATTAAGTGAGGAAAATTCTATAGCTCAGAACCTCTTATAGAACTGCATGTTCTATATGGGGGTGTTCTATATATAGGTGTTCTATGTAGGGGTTCTATATAGGGGTTCTATATAGGGCTCAGTTGGCTAAGTGTCTGCCTTCAGCTCAAGTCATGATCCCAGGGTCCTGGGATTGTGACCCACATGGGGCTTCTTACTCAGCAGAGAGCCTGCTTCTCCCTCTGTCTCTGCCCTCGCTCCTCTCCTTACCCCTCCTCCTGCCCGCACTCACTCACTCTCAGTCTGTCAAATAAATAAACAAAATCTTTTAAAAAAAGAAAGACATGTCATTTTTTTCATAATAAATTATCAAATAGAATGCAGAATTATATAAAATGAATAGCATACCACGAGCAACTGATGTCTATCCCAGGTTCACTTTACATTAAAAAAAAATCAAACAATGCAATTAACCATGTTAAGACAATTAAGGAAAATAATTACATGGCTATCTCAATAAATTCATAAGAGGTATTTCAACAGAAATTAATGTGCATTTATGAACACAAACACTCAGCACATTAGGAATAGAAGGAAACTCTCAAAGAGATAGGCAGGATTTACAAAGAGCTAAAGTTAACATCATACTTTGCATTGAAAGATAAATATCCAAATATCTTTCCTGCTAACACCAAGAAAAAAAGAAGTATATCCATTTTGCTACTTACTTCAACATTGTATTGAAAGTTCTAAACTACAATAAAACAAAACAAAACTAAATATTTATATATATATAAATATATATATATATATATGGATATCTTATCCAAAGTGTATATATATTTATATATATATAAATATTTAGTTTTGTTTTGTTTTATTGTAGTATATATATATATACACTTTGGATAAGAAAAAGTAAATCTGCTTGTATTCGTACATTTTGTTTAACTAGAAAATACTAAGGAAACTATATATATAGACATACTCCCCCACACACATACAGGGTAACTACTTTTCTGATGAATTTAGCAAACTCAGATTATTCAAGGACAATATTTGAAAACTTAATGCATTTCTACATACTAGCAACAAAAAATAAAAATAAAATTAAGACACTGAACAATACGATGTTTGATGGCATCAAAAAGTCTAAATAATTGGGAATAAAATTGAAGAAAGATGTGTAAAGATCTCTTTACTGAAAACTATTGGAAAATTAAAAGAGCAAAACAGAAAAAGCTATAGCACACTTGAAAACTGAAAGTGACCATAAAATTATCATCTTCCCCAAAAATTGATCCATAGAGTATATAGAATTCTAATCAACTTTACCAATTAACAGGCTGATTCTAAAAAAATTATATGAAAATTACCAATGACTTCCAATAGCCAACAAAGTTTTAGAAAAGTGCAAAGCTGGCACATTCAACCCATTTGATTTCAGGTTTCATAAGAAAACTACACTGGTGTATAACTACAGGCATAGAGATTGAAGGGGCAGAATAGAAAAGCCAAAAATAGACCACACACACAGATTCTTGGGAGCTTGAATGAGCAAAAGTTCTAAGGCAATTTAAAAATTTAATCAAGTGACACAATAATAGGGATATTTCTTCAAAATTTCTAGGAAGAAGTTGATGGAGTTCCAAAATACTAATAGTGGGATGCCAGCTAAGAAAACCACTCATCAATAAACACATCCTAACTTTTATACAAAAAAAAGAAAGAAAGAAAAAAGAAAGAAAGAAAGAAAGAAAGAAAAGAAAGAAAGAAAGAAAGAAAAGATAACACAGACTTCAGGAAGAAGAAGAAGAAGAGTAAGGAGGAGGGGAGGGGGGGAGGGGGAGGGGGAGGGGAACAAGCGGCTAGAGGCTGGACTCATGAAAATTATTCCGACACCTTGAGAACTAGTTAAAGAACATCTAGTATCTGCTTGACTGAATTTCAGAATCCCATGGAGTAATGCATCCTTTGTGTCTCCAACTTCATCGTTTTTGAATATATAGTAGTGTGTTTTGTTTTGCTGGTTTTAGTGCCTGTCCCATCATTGTGTGTGTGATGGGAAAATAACACATTTTTATAGTTTCACATAACTACAGACCAAAAATAATTATATTTAAGGTTATGAACTTAAGGACTTATATCCAAAGAGCCTCATCTACAGTTGGACTTGGATTAGATAATGAGATCCAGTATTTTGAGCTGACACTATAACAGAATGATACTTGTAAAACCCTGGGTACAGATGAGTGTATTTTGTAGGAGGAATATGAATCTCTGGGTTTTCAGAGGGCAGCCGAGAGTGGGTAGCCACTGGATTTACCTATAATAATTGGTGCCCCAATCATTTACACACATACATAATTTACACACATATATAATTTCTTCTTAAGTGTGGATGGGACATAGTAATTCCTAACTAGATATGTGATGGGTTGTCATTCTGAAAAATAGATTATAAAAAGACACTGGCTTCCGTAATACTTGCCCATTCTTGTCATCTGTAACTCTGTTGTACTCTCTCTTTCCCTCTTGGTGCTCTGAGAGAGGCAAGCTGCTTGTATGGGAATCCCTATAAAGAAGCTCACAGGAGGGGCGCCTGGGTGGCTCAGTGGTTTAGCCTCTGCCTTTGGCTCAGGTCATGATCCCAGAATCCTGGGATCCAGCCCAGAATCCTGGGATCGAGCCCCGCATCGGGCTCTCTGCTCAGAAGGGAGCCTGCTTCCTTCTCTCTCTGCCTGCCTCTCTGCCTATCTGCCTATTTGTGATCTCTATCTGTCAAATAAATGAAAAATCTTAAAAAAAAAAAAAAAAAGAAGCTCACAGGACAAGAAACTGATGTGTCCAGCCAGTAGCCAGCGTGAACCTGAAGTTTACTAACAGACATGTGAGTGAACTTGGATGTGGATTCTCTGCATAATTTATCCCTGAGATAGTTCCAGTCCCACTGGACAAAGTGATCAGTCTTAGGAAAGATTCTGAATCAGACACACTCAGAGAGGCCATGGAATCCTGACTCACAGAAACTAGGGGATAATACCTGTCGTTTTAAGTCACTGAATTTTTGAGCAATAATGAACCCACTAATGATGCATAAGGATTATATCAAAACAGAATGCTGAATGAAGTCAGCTAAATAGAGAACAAGTACATATATCGATTCCAATTGCAAAATATGTAGAATATAAATGTGTAGACATGCAAAGTATAAGCTGTAGTTAGAGAAATCAAATCAGTGGTTGCTGGAATCAAGGGTATAAGTTAGTGACTGCAATATTTTCATTATCTTTATTGAGATGATTTATAAAGTTTCAAAGGTCATTAAGTATGCATTTTTATATATCCTTATATGTCACATAAATGTACCTCTTTTACTGTTAATAATTATAAAAATTTATTAAGCACCAAGAGTATACTGCAATGGTTGCTATATATAAAACATATTATCGATACAGCCTCTTTATCATTGAGCTTACAATAAAAAATACAATGCAACAAGAATGCTGTAAGCCCATCTCAAATTTCCTTAATTTTGAAATGACAGCTTTAGTAAATGAGTGAGGTAAAATGACTTGTTCTTTCGGGTACAATGTTAACAAGGCTTTGAACATGATCTAAAGAATGTTTTACTTATACCCACACATTTCCCTCAATTATATTAGGATTGGTAAGAAAAAGAACATTTGTAAGTTTGGTAAGGACAATGAATTATATCATATTGCTTTGCAGGACCTTAAACTTTAAGTTTTAAAATAAACTGTCTAGCTTCAAAAGTAAAGTTGTATGATTTTTCAATAGCTTGTTTGATAAAGAAATACTCAAATTATTTTCCATTCTGTATTTTCATTGGATCTAATTAGACATCTTTAAAATGTTCCATCCAATCCCTTATAAAACTAGGGCACTTCAGTCAATTCACTGTAGTCTGAAGCAAACTTTGGCATAATAGAACACGATTGTCAGTCTTTCTCCTACAAAAAAATTAAAAGCTACATTTATTTTTCACTTACTATACTCCTCCAATTGTCCATGCCCTATATATTATTTTACTTAAAAAATGGATTTTGCTAATGCAAAAAAATTAAAGAGAGATTGTCCTTGATTATGCTGGTGTGCCCAATGTAACAAGTGTTTTGGTAAGATACGTAGGGAGAGTCAGATAAAAGATATGATTAGAGAAGCAGAGGGTCAATGGAAGAGACAGACATCTGGAGACACTATGTTGCTTGGCTTACATATTTTAGAATGGGCTATAATCTGAGGAAAAGAGGCAGCATCTTAAAATCTTGAAAAGAAACAGATTTTCCCCTAGATTGTCCAAAATGAATGAAACCATGTCAAAACCTTAATTTTAGAACTTATGACCTCCAGAACTGTAAGATAATAAATTCATTATTTAGTCCACTAAGTTGATGATAATTTGTTATAGCAGCAGTAGGAAGATGATAAGTTGTATATGTCATACTTCCTGTCAAAATATTAACATATTTTAAGTAACATTTGAGGTAAACATTATCCTTATATTGTTTAAATTAACAAGCTGAATCTTTTTGTTAATTTGTCCAAAGTTATAAAGCTATTAATTAAGAGATTTTAGATTTGAATACTTTAACCTCAGAACCTGGAGGCTTACACTTTAAACAAATGACATTTCTGTACGCACACATACATAATTCCTGAAAAGACTAAATGAGCACTGAGTGTTGTATGTAAATGATGAATCACTAAATTCTACTCCTGAAGCCAATATTACACTATGTTAACTAACTAGAATTTGAATAAAAATCTAAAAAAAGACTAAATGTATGAAACTGTAGATATACTTTCATATCTACTGCAATAATCATACATTAAAAACCAAACTCAAGATTAAACATTAATGACATGCCTCCTTTTAAATAAATGTTAACAATTGGAGGCTGGGGCGCCTGGGTGGCTCAGTGGGTTAAGCCTCTGCCTTCGGCTCAGGTCATGATCCCAGGGTCCTGGGATCAAGCCCCGCATGGGGCTCTCTGCTCAGCGGGGAGCCTGCTTCCCTTCCTCTCTCTCTGCCTGCCTCTCTGCCTACTTGTGATCTCTGTCGAATAAATAAATAAAATCTTAAAAAAAACAACAACTGGAGGCTGATGAGTTATTGTACAACATTTCCATATTTTTTCTTCTCATATTCATAATGTACCTTGTATAATTTATAGAGATGTCATCTATATGCATGATTGCAGGGGCATATATATGATTCTTGGGTCTGCTTCATATTTTAGAAGCTATAAGCACTGAACACTTACTAAACACCAGGTAACTTAAACAACTATTAAGAACCAGGTTATATAAGAGTAACTATAAATTCAAGAGCAAAAAAGTGGCATTCATGCTTAAGTTCCAGAGCCTATAAAACAAGATCAAATCAGGAGTAGTCTGAGGGGGCAGAGTACAGCTTCAGTCCTTGAATGGCATGTCAAACACTTTAACGTTTTTGCTGAAAAAAAGAAAAACAATCTGTGAAAATGTGCTGACCTTGAAAGGAAGATATCTATAGAGAACACATAGCAAAGCACAATTTAATTCTAGGGAGATAGAGCAAGGTGGAATTTGAGTTAAAAGAAGCAAGGTTGTAGAAAACCTGGCAAGTTAAGAGTCTGAATTCAAACAAAAAGCATGTGTGTTTAGGGCGGGGGGAGTTTCAAGATGCAACATGTGGACACATTACAGAGACAGTAAATAAGCATTATATTACAAAATTAGAAATGGATTGATTTTATAACATAAGAAATAGGAAGAAGTAGAGTCAAGGGTGGCAGTCTGTTTATTATCTTGGGAACTAAGGAGATAATTATGCCTTTTACAGTTTAAAAATAATTTAGGAGATACTGAAGGGTAGGTGAGGGTTTTAATATAGAAGATGATATGACAGTTGGGTATGACTGAGTTTTGAGCTACCTATAAACTCATAAATGGATCTGGATAGTTGACAGGGAAGTGGGACACCAAAAATAAAAGATATTTATAAATCTAAAGGCTTCTATAGATAGTAATTAAATTCAGAAAACAGCTAAGAGAACGAAGAACACTTCTAAAAACTTGGAACCAATGATACTTATAGAAAGAGCAGATAAACACACACATACATTAAAAAATAACAGGAGAAAAACAACAAAAAAAGAACTTCCTGGAGAGTTTTGTGAAACTCTTTCTCTTTTCAACAAGATCTAGGATATCACTTGGAGATATTGCTGGTCTTTGGGAATCTCTCCAAAACAATATGAGTTCGGGATGGTGGGAGGTGATGAGAAGCTGAAGCAGAAAAATGCCTGGATTTCAGAGCTCAACATCTATGGCTCAAAATTCTTGGAGCCTGGACAGGAATATGTGGGCGTCAGGGTAGGCACCCTGAGCCAAGGTGGCAGATGCTAGGAAGAAGGGCAGGGGCAGGAGTGAATCAGAAAAGCCAGTAGCCAGAAGGGACAAGGAGTCAGACCGGAACAACAGGCTGTGAATATGAAGATGCTTGGAATGATTACTCCCCTCCCACTCTGCCGAAATTAGAGGCAGAGAGTTGAGTTAAGGCAGTCAGGGGCAGGGGCGTGCCCCTATTACCAGCTGAAACAGACGCATATGCTCTATGGAAGAAAGTATCACTAGGTGGGGCCCATAGAAATAGGATCTATGAAAACTAAGCATGTCTTCACAACAACATCAAAACATATGAAACGCACGAAAAGGCAGACCAACATAAGTGGGAACTGAAGTTGAGAAACAACTGATTTTTAATGATCAAAAGCTGCAGATGTACAATCAGACCACAGAAAAATTACACTGCACACAGAATGATTAGAAAAATACAGGATGCAAGTACAAAGATGCTCAAATAACAAGAAACCATCAGGAATGAACAGGCTTTTGAAAAATACCATCTGGAAGTTAAAAAAAAATACAGGAATCAAACTTTTCACAGATGAATTGAACAGTGGATTTGATACAGTGAAGAAAATCAGAGTACACTGGAAGGTAAGGGCATAATGAGTAGAATCAAAGAGAAGCAAAAGCAAGTTTCTTTTCTACCTTCCAGACATATCCCTGTCGCTGGCACACACTACAGTATTATGTATCGGACTTCAAGAAACGTATCACTTAGGGAGTAGAGGAGGGATCATTGCCTAGAGTAAGAACAGATAAATGCAGAACACCAGTAATGGCTTATTTGTTATTTACTGACATGATCTACTCATAGGTACTCAAAACTGAAGAAAAAAGGAAAAAAAGGTTGGGAGAGAAAGAGGAAAGGATGAAGAGAAAGAGAGAAAAACAGAGGGAAAGGGGAACAATTCAAGCACAGACTAGCGATAATATTACGGTCATCTTAAAATGGAGGAAGAAGCATGGAGTAATGAAAAGTTTCATATACTGTCAGTGGGCTAATTTAGAAAATTAGTAGACAACAGCTGGTTATATTTACATAAATAAGCCCACAGACTTTTCTTATGTAGAAACCATATTAATATATGATTATATTAATACTATATTAAAATATGTCTTTAGAATGGGTGCTTTGGAGTATATCTCTGCACTATTGAATAATGGTAATATCCTATCCTTTCAATTTCTTTCACTTAAAATGTATAAATAATAGCAATTAATAGTCAAGATAGTCTTGGGGTAAAGACATGTGATGCCAGTAAATCACTTATTATAATACTCAGTAAATAAAGACCAGTGCTTCAAAAGTAGATATTAATAAAATATTATATAACAGAATACTTTGGCAGTCACATATTTTTACACAAATGTTGAAAAAGAAAATGCAAATATAATGAAAAAATAGGTTTACATGGATAAATGGGTTGCTATTGTTTTGTTTCTCTTTCTACACAATGCATATTAAAAGTGATAGATGTTCACAGGTAAAAAGCAATGCGATTTGGACAGGTTAGTCATTATAAATTGAGCTCAAATGTACTGCTATGCCAGTACAGATGGTGTCTAAATAATGACCTGAGACAACCAAAGGAAGAGTAAATGGGTTGGTGTGGGCCACCGTCTGCTTATCTAGCGCATCCAAAAACATACAGCATGAAGAATCGGGCATTGTGTTTCAAAGACATAATGGTCTAAGTTGTTGGCACTATGAGAAGTATTGAGATGAAAGTTCCATTCCTCCTTGATCCAAGTAAAAACAGGTAGAGAATCACCCAGTAAATCTAGCTCTAAGTTTTCATGTAGACTGACCTTCATCTCTTCTGTATTTCTAAAGTAAAGTAGGTATTAGAACTGAAGTTCTTTAAAACACTAGGGATCTTTTATAAAGAATGTTTAAAAAATAATTAAAATTTTTCTTTTTTTTAAGATTTTATTTATTTATTTGACAGAGAGAGACACAGCGAGAGAGGGAACACAAGCAGAGAGAGTGGGAGAGGGAGAAGCAGGCTCTCCACTGAGCAGGGAGCCCAATGCGGGGCTTGATCCTGGACCCAAGCCAAAGGCAGATGCTTAACGACTGAGCCACCCAGGTGCCCCAAAATAATTAAAATTTCTAAAATTAATTAGAACTTTAGTCAGCTAATGATTAGTAAGAGAGGGTAAAATTCTTCAATACTAGGAATGGAAGAACATCATCTAAGTTTTACAAATACTAAAAGAATATAAGAGGATATATGAACAACTTTTGTCCAATAAATTCAGCAACTTATGAAATGAACAAATTCCTTGAAGATTCAAATTACCAAATTTAACTCAAGAAGATATGTACTACAAATAGCCCTGATCTACTAAAACTTGAATTTGTAATTTGAACTTTCTAAAAAGATATATAACATATGAAAAGATCTTCAGGCTCAGACGACTTCACTGGTAAATTCAATCAAACACAAAAAATAAATGAATTAATAAAAATATTAACAATTCTACCCAAACTCTTCCAGGAAATTGAAAGGGTGAACTAAAATTTATTTTCCAACTCATTTCCACTATTATTCTGATACTAAAATAAGACAAAGGCATTAACCATAGAAATATAAGTAAATATCATTTGTGGGCACAAATTCTAAAGAATATATCAGAGAATCAAAGTGAGCAATGTCTTTTTTTTTTTAAGATTTTATTTATTTATTTGACAGAGATAACAAGTAGGTAGAGAGACAGGCAGAGAGAGAGAAAGGAGGAAGCATGCTCCCCGCCCAGCAGAGAGCCCGATACAGTGCTCAATCCCAGGACCCCGGGATCACGACCTGAGCCGAAGGCAGTGGCTTTAACCCACTGAGCCACCCAGGTGCCCCAAAGTGAGCAATTTACTGATTTTTACTTTTTATTCATTTATTAATTCATTCAAAAATATCATTGGTGGCTATGGTCATCTATGTTCTGAGCATATGGCATAGAACATAGAGACAAAGTCTAGGTTCACATAAGACATTCATATTTAAGGATAGATAGTACATAACTAGCAGGTATATTTGAGTAACTGCTCTTCCAGCCTTGTAATAAGTAGTATTTAATCATGATTATTGATAGCTATACCCATATAAAACTGTGTATGGATAACCTCTAGTTTTCATCTGTGCCAGTCTTACAGCTGGACTCAGGAAACATTCTACAATAAATCACCTTCCATTAGTATATACAATCAAACTTACAAGTAATTTTGAATGGAAACCCAAAAGACACAGTGGATACTACAAAACACAGAAACAAAATAAAATCTGCCCTGATCTCTATAAGTCCCTCATGGACTCTATAGCTAATAAGGGCCCACCTTCTCCTACTGGCATCTCATTCCTGGCCACAGAGGTGTGAAGGAACAGCCAGTTCCCTTTCTATTCAAATTCTTCAAAGATCCCTCCTCTTTCCATTGGATCTGAGGCTGCATTTTACTGTCCAGGATGCATACTTAAAAATTTTGTCTCTGCATACACAGAAGGTGCTCTCACTTATGGCTAGGAATAAAATAAAACTTACCTATATTACAATAAGTATAATAATATATTGTCACATTTTAACAATTTTATCTTTCTATTGAATTTATTGGTTAGGTACTACATCATTTAAAAAGGGGGACACTGAATCTATGGAGAGTTATCTAAGCCATGTGGGAAAGAAAATTGATAGCTAAGGCAGATATGCAAAAATGATTCTACAACACCAAAATCTATAGTCTTAAATTTTATAGGAAAATATCACTAAATGTAAGTTGAGTAATGTCTTTTGCTATCGAATTATCAAAACACCAATGTAAATCTGGTTTTATCTTCCATTTTTTTAAATCAGGGAACCTAATATCAGAGAGATTAAGTAACTTGCCTAAGGTCATTGTTTTAAATAGAGAATAAATTACTGTAACAAGTAGAGGTGAAATAAAATATAAACTTCATCTTTTCTGTCCCTAAGTCCAGATGGAAGCAGTCTATTACTAGCAAGGGATCTCTGCCATCTTCAATGGCTTCTACGTCTGGGTCCAAGATTTTCATTCTTGCTTTTGCCATGTCAGAGCCAAGGGGAAAAGACAAAGTAATAGAAACTGGAAATCTTACATACAGTTTCCTTCTTAAGGTTTGTATGAAAGCAACATGTAAGACTCACACTAACATCCCACATCTCGCCAAAACTTAACTATGGCTATGCATGACTAATGAACGCTGGAGAAGGTATTGAAGCTGACAGACATGTAAGGGGGTGTTTATATCACTGAAATGTGCAGCGATACGACTTTGGGGTACAACTAGCAATCTATTCTCATCATCATAGACCCCATAAGTCCAAGGCTCATAGCATAGCTTTGAGGGCTTTGTCTAATTTCAAAACCCAAGTTCTTTTTCCCTCACATGACATAGACTAAAAAAGCTTAGTCCACTTCTTTCTTCATGACAAATCAATGTATAGATTCTTCCATATAAGAGTAGGAATTTATGCATTATATATAATGCAAGACCCCAGGAATTCTTGGTAAAGATGTAGAAGGGAACAGTTAATGTTTTTTCCTATATAATCTTCTTAGCTTAATATACCTTTTAATATAACCTTTTTAGCTACTTACTCCTTAGGGTGATAACTGGGCAGTATCTGTTTAGTCCCATTTAGTGGTCTCCATCTATAAAGGAACTTTTTTTT
>PISX010035260.1:0-13062 GCA_004024625.1 Mellivora capensis
TTACCCTCTCCCCAGTATGTGTCCGTAACACCTGGTCCCCCACACTGCCTTACCATGACAATGAAAAATATCTCCAGATTATTGCCAAATGTCCTGGGGTGGGGACACCAAATGCTCTACTACTGGTTCTAAAGATAGTAAAAACAAAGGGTTGCTGGGGGGCACCTGGGTGGCTCAGTTGATTAAGTGTCCAAGTCTTGGTTTTGACTCAGGTCATGATCTTATGGGTGGAGGTAACAGGCTCAGCACTCAGTGGGGAGTCCGATTGAGGATTCTCTCCCTCTGCTCCAACTCCCACTCGTGCACGTGCCCTTTCTCTCTCTCAAATGAATGAATAAATCTTAAAAAACTAAACTAAACTAAACTAAAAACAGAGGGTTGCTGGGCTGGGAGATACTATGTATAATTGAGAGTTTGAGTACAAAAGTGAAAATAGGAATTATGTGACTGAATACTGAATGCAGAGGCGCTCAAGCACTCTTCCAACACAGCACCTAGAATGTGGCTGCCAGATCTTTCCCTCCAGGCAGGAGACTGAAAGCCTCTTTTCTGGAGACTGACTAGCACAGGATGAAAGACAGAAAAATATTGACATTTGGGGGTTTATCAACTAATAATCCATCTAACCATTGGAGTTTTGGTAAAGACCCACATCATGCACTCAGACCTTCTAATCAGTGTTTAGTCCTTTTGCAATTGATAAATGGCAGACAATCAAGGATCATCAGACATAACAGAAAAGCCTCTGAAGTGGAACAAATTAGTAGAAAAAACTTGGAGGAAGAAAAATATGCAGAGGGAAGAAAACGAAAAAATCTTTTTTTTTTTTTTAAGATTTTATTTATTTATTTGACAGACAGAGATCACAAGTAGGCAGAGAGGCAGGCAGAGAGAGAAGGAAGCAGGCTCCAGGCTGGGCAGAGAGCCCAATGAGGGGCTGGATCCCAGGACCCTGGGATCATGACTTGAGCCGAAGGCAGAGGCTTTAACCCACTGAGCCACCAACGCACCCTGAAAAAATCTTTAAAATATCCTCAGAAATTACAAGATCATGAACACCGTGTTGTCTTCTGTTGTGCACACCGATGGGCTTCTTTTTAGTGAAGCATCAAACTCTCAAGATGCCCTACATTCTAGCTCGTCTAAAACTTCAGCTTCTCGGCTGTTCAGTTTAGTGGGGTGAGTGGGTGAAGAGAGTGAAGGTAGAACCTCCTAATTCATAGTTATTCGTGCTGTAGTAAGAAAGAGGAGGCGATGGAGGAAAAGATGTGGTAAATTTTGACAAAATTAATCTAGAAAGTTCACAGCGAAATTTTTGTTTAATAATGCACTTGTTTAGAATTAGGGAAACCTGGGGCACCTGGGGGGCTCAGTTGGTTAAGTGTCTGCCTTCAGCTCAGTTCGTGATCTCAGGGTCCTCTCCCTCTGCCTGTCTTTCCCCGCTGCTTGTGCTCTTTCTCTTCTCTTGCTCTCTCTGTCAAATAAATAAATAAAATCTTAAAAAAAAAAAAAAAAAAGAACTAGAGAAACCAAGTGTCTTTCTGGTCAGCATCATCTGGTTCTAGAAGTGGGTCACAGAACTGAGCACACTTAGCGCTGACCGTGGACCTTCTGCAGAGTTCTTGTCTTCATTGCACACAGACACGTAAGCACATAGACAGCCCATGGTTGCCTGAGAATTACCCTGGCCATAAAGCAGGCACAGATGTGGAATGGGCTTTTTAGTGGCTCTACTAATTAGGGGGAAAAGTAGGAGAATGAGAGAAATAAGGACTCCAGGGACTTGGGGCAGAGGATTTTTTGTTTGTTTGATTTTGGGGGTTTTGTTTTGTTTCTCGCTTTTTGGTAAGGAGAAGCTCCTTCTATAAACTGTCTTGCAGCCTAGAAACTGAGGAGGATGTTACACAAATAAGATATTATCAAATGAATTACCCTATATCAAAGATCCAGGGTAAAAAAATGGAAGGGGAATAGATTATTCCAGAACCTCAATGTAAGAGAAAGGAAGGGTTTAACTTTATTATCTCTGTGAGTCAAGTAAGTATCCTGACTCAGAAGATGTGGTGACCATAATTTAAGTCAACTGGAATAGTCTTCATTGAGAAAAATCATAAGGCTGTAGGTCCAATTTAACATATTTTACCTACATTGCTTTTTAAAATTAAATCTTATTTTACTTTAAATTCCAATATAGTTGACACATAGTATTATATTTTCACCTACATTGGTTTTGATGAGCCACAAGACATTGGTGTCTGGCTCATCATCCTAGGCTAGGTTTCTCAAAAGCTCAGGAGTCAATCTAGAATGGTCACCTTATCCATCTCCTGGAAGGCCAGCTCTTCCTTGCAACCAGCTCACCTCCAAGTTCAGTACATATATTATGACCCCACCTTACCCAGCACTAAAATGGGAATAACACTCTCTGCTCAGTAGGACTATTAGGACCTTGTATCTGGGAGTTAAGAATTTAGCCAGTCTGAGTTCGAGTTCCAAGGCCCAACAACATCAGTTCAGTCATTGAACTTCTTGTGCTTCTGATCTGTGGGAAACGTCAGGCTCCTTTTTCACTCCTTCAGAATCAATAAAACCTAGCTCCCTGAACTCTACCTGTCCTGGACTTTTCCATTCTCTCACTGTCTTTCTTTTTCTCTACAATTCTGCGGGCTTTTTTTTCTATGTCTTTTCAATGACACCAGATCCTCAGAGACCAACATAGTATGGCAGGAATGTCTGAAGGCATTTTTATGAGAATCAGGCACAATGTTAAACCTTGGTCCCGAGCGTGTTCTGAAAACCGGCCATGCCTAGACAATGACATCTATTTTTCCAAATTTAGAAAGTGTACATTTCAAACTGAAGGATTTTATGCATAATTCTCTCAACTTTATATTAAAAACAAGAGCCAAGCCTCATGGCATGTTTTTTAGAATGTTCAAACATTTAAAATGAGAAATTAAAACCAGCTGGAAAAAAATTCCTTTGAAGAAAGTGATCTCGTTGATTCTACAGCAAGTCTCAGTTTAGCTATGAATTCAAAGGCTAGACCCTAAGGAAAATAATCTAAGAAGTGGAGTGGAATTATCTCTGCAGGGCATCTGGGCAACCTCTCAAGATGTTGGAGCCCTCAGCAGAACTCCTCAGAGTAAGATTCATGTAGTCTCTGTGGAATCTGCTCTTTCTTCCCCTACCTACAAACATCTGTGTCACCTACTCGCCTGCTTCCAGACTCTCCACACAAATCCTCAGAGAGGTTCAGATTCCTTCTCAGAGTAATCTGACCTTGTCTGCAGGTTAACTTCAGGGGATATCTATTTTTTATAGTTTTGTGACATGTTATGTTATTAAACCTGTGTTTCAAAAATGATGATTCCTTAGAGTAGATTTGAGTTTTAAGCCAAATCCCATTACGGCAGCATTTCATAAGTTGCTCATATTGGTGTGACAGGTATTACTAAGGAAGTTTTGATGAAGTTACCCATCCAAAGTAGAGAACTCTAAAATGAAAATAACAGCAAGATCACAAAGTCTGTTGGTGCCACCCGAACCATAGTTTTTCTGTTCTGGGAACAGGTAAATCACTAACGTGAGTTACAGGCCCATCACGTGACAAGCTGGCAAGAGTTTTGATTCTGTTTGCTATGGACTGAATTTTTGCCTCCCACCCATTCATATGTTGAAACCCTCAATCTCAATGTGATAGGCCTGGGAGGTAAGGCTTTTGGGAGGTAATTAGGTATAGACTGAGGTCATGAGTGTAGAGCCACCATGATGGAATTACTGTCCTTAGAAGAATAGGAAGAAACTAGAGCTATCTCTCTGCCCTGTGAACATACAGTAAGAAAATAGCCATCTGAAAGCTAGGAAGAGGGTCCTCACCAGATACTTAGTCTGTGGGTAACCACACCTTGGAATTCTCAGCTTCCAGAACTGTGAGAAACACATGTCTGCTGTTTAAACTATCCAGTCTAGGGGCACGTGGGTGGCTCAGTGGGTTAAAGCCTCTGCCTTTGGCTCAGGTCCTGATTCCAGGGTCCTGGGATCAAGCCCCGCATCGGGCTCTCTGCTCAGCACGGAGCCTGCTTCCACCCCACCCCCTGCCTGCCTCTCTGCCTACTTGTGATTTTTGTCTGTCATAAATAAATATCTTTAAAAAAAAATAAACTATCCAGTCTATGGCATTTTGTTACAGTGGCCAAACTGATTAGTACATTGTTCTTCTGTGAGATGGAGTTCATTGGAATAATCAGTACTTCACTTTGGCTGTGTGTTCAGATTACGGACTCAGCGATGGAGGTGTTATCAGCAAAATGCCATTACTTGCATATTTTGGATATTTCTGGTTGTATCCTGCTTACTGACCAAATGCTTGAGGACCTTCAGAGAGGCTGCAAACAACTTCGAATCCTTAAGATGCAATACTGCAGGTGTATTTCCAAGTAAGTATGGACCTGAATAAGAAAAGCTCTGAGAACTACTTTCTGAAAAAACAGAATATGTGGTGATGCCATTAGTAACACAGAGTGGCTTTCCTAGGTTCCCATAACTGGCAAAATGTTTCCATTGAAGCAAAAGTTGGGTAAATAAGCAGTCTATACAAGTAGAAGGTCTCAGGTGTCTACCATGTGAGTTTTTAAATATAAAGCAGTTATTTGCTTCTTTGTTTAGTTTTTTCCCTATGATGGAGAGTAAAAATGTGAATGTATGTGGTTTTAACTGACCTGATGAAGTAAACTGTGGAGTGTTCAAAATGAGAATTCTTGACCAATCCCTGAAGGCCTGGTTCTTTTCTGTAGGCTGGAAAAATGAATACTAAGAATTAATATTATCAAAGTATAATGAGTTTAAGCACATATATTTCACAGAGGAACTTTCTGAAGTAAGCAGTCCTGGCATGAACTGAAGTATGAGATCTGCTCACTTGAAGCCTGAGGGAAGAAAATGGTTTCTGATCCAAAGCTGTATGTGTTAAAATGAAATGGGGTGGGGGGGAAGCACACAAAAATTATTACTTATAAAATAGGCACTCTCAGTGCCCAGGCCTGTTCAGGGGAGGCCAGCTGAGTGAGAAAAAAAGAAGAAGGTCTGAACTTTTTTGAAAAGGAGTGGAGACTCAACTCTTCTCAATAGGTCTAGAGATGACTGACAGATATTATTAACTTCATTGAAAAAGGGTACCATGAAATAAGGTCCTGGGAGTCCCTGCCAACCTTGTCATATCATTGAACACACAACTTTGGATAGGATGACAATGAATGAATAACATATTACACAAAGCAGTTTGGCTTCTAATCTTCTGACTGCATTTTGACAATCACTTTTTTGGGGAGGTAATATCACTGAACTTCTCATAAGTGGGATTTTAAGTAAAAATTAATGGAGAATTTCTGGCATGAGCCCCTATGAACCTAATTATGGTATGGGATATTAAAAAGTGATAAATAATGGTGTTTGGTTAAGAAGACCCAAAATATCTGGTAATATCCTAATCCTGCCTTTGACTGCTCCCTCCGCTTCAAGGTCACTAGATAAAAAATGTGTGAAGAAAACAAAACAAGGCAAAGTAAGACTTTACCCCTAGCTAGGCTTGGCCAACAAAACCCAATGCAAAACTCTAGTTAACTAGTTGGATCTATCAAAAAATTCCTTTCCCCAAGCTAGGACAGCCAGGGTCTTTCTTGTTTTCTACCACCAAGTGTGGCTGTCCCTATCAGCAAGAAGAAGACATGGTCCTAGGGCTTGGAGGGGAACTGGCTTTCGTCCATCTCATTGTCTAAAATGGCCAAACCACCTCAGTCTTCCTCATAGGCCCACCTCTGCTAAGCTCTAGTAGGAAAGAGCCCTATAATCCTTTGATTCTATCTTTGTCTAGCAATAAAGAAGGCAGTCCCCACAGTGGCTTGGAGAGTCGCAGCATTTGCACTAGTAAGGTTCCGAGTAGTTGCCTTGACTTCCAGCTTCTAGGACAGGGCACTGTTTTTCAGCCAAGGAGCTCCCAAAATACCTTAGGTCCTGAAAACTCTGGAGAGGTGTTAAGGCCTGGCCAGAGTCAGGTTGTTTTGGGGTCAGCTCTAAGGATTATATAGCAGCTTCCTTTTCCACTTGAATCCTTGGATGAGCCTTTCAAGACTCAAGTTCATGATGATATCTAATCACTTACCTATCTTGGTTCACTCTAAAAAAGTAGAGTTGTTTGCTCTTACAAGGGCTCATGTGGCTCCCTTAACTGTAGTGGCTGTTTTGTCTGGGTGAAATGGAACATTTGGTAGTTGGGATAGAGGAAATTTTTCTTGTTTGGGAGGAGGTTCAGGGGCTTTGAATCACAAGGTGTTGAACTCCCACACATTTGATTTCATTTGAACGTGAAAACATTGTATGATGTGGCTCTTAAAATCCAATTACAGCCATCAGAAGAAACTTTTCTATGTATAAATTCCCCCATACTCAATGGACTCTAAAAATATTGTACCAGCTTTGCAAATCAAAGACGCCTATGCTGCTGAACCAGAGTAGTAGCAAACTTTTGGTTGATGAGCCAACTGGCTACAGCTCTTTTGCAAGAGAGCAATGACAGCATGAGATATGCTGTCATTCTACCAGTCCCAGAGCCTAAAGAGATCACAAGAAGTGGTTCCAGAAGCATCATTTGGAGACACAACCTAGGCTCCTTTAATTCAAGGAGGAATAAGTAGCAACTATGATCATAAACATGACAAGACTTATTTAACTAGATTTGAAGCAATTGTGTCCAACCAGCCTTTCAATGTATGGCCCTCTGTTGGAAAAACAAGAAAGCATGGAAAGGAAGAAAAGCATAGTGAGAGAGAGGGAGAAAGACCCAAACAGTGGTCTCCACAACCCAGGAGGGACGGAACCACAAAGAGGTAAAAGAGATGTTAAGTTGATAATTAGCAAACAATAGAGGGCCCTTTCTGACATTTTTGTGTCCAGAGTCCAAAACTTTCAACTCTAAAGAGTAGAGTCTTGGTGGTCTTTAGAGCCCCAAAGAGCAGGGCAGAGATTTTTTGAAGGCCTTCTGTAAGCAGTTGCTGGCAGCACGGATTACTAGCCAGCCACCCTGAGAGATCCGTTGCTAGGAAATAAAACTTAACCAGAGTTCTCTTCTCCAGCTCATGGAAAAATCTTTGGGGAAAGACCTTTGTGATCTGGAACTACTGAATGTTATTATTAGTATGAACAAGTAATATTTCTTAACAATTATTTGCTATGCATCATGTCAATCCTATTTTATGTTTACTATCTCATCTAATCCTCATAAATACCCAGGTTACCATAAAAATGAATAAGAAAAGTGGTTTAAGCAGCTTAAATAACTCTCAACGTCAACAAATAAAAGGCAGAGCTATACTTTGTACCTCTGTCTTTATCATTACTATGTTGCTCTTTTGCCTTTAGATTAGAGATTTTCAAGCTTTTTGAAAGCTCTAACATTCAAAGGATTTGAAGAAGGGGAGACATGAGTTCTGTTGAGCTCAGTTTACTTGGATTACTGGTGGTCTTTGTGTTGGCTCCAACATCCCCCACCTCTTTTTGTCTACTCAAGAAACTAAGTGTGTGTGAGAGCAAGTAATGTTATTATGGGAATCACCTCAAACCTCCTTTAATTTACAAAACCCAAAAATCACTTACAAAATTCAGTACCTCATTATTATTAAACATTTAATGGGATACTTCACAATGTTTCTGACGTATCATTTTGAAAATCATGTTCTATATTAATCCAGATAAACCTGTCTCACCAATGAAAGGAGTAATGATGACTAACCTCTGCAGCACACTGATTTGGTTCCCAAAGCATCCCCTACAAGATCCAAGGACCTTAGAGTCACTTAGGGCAAGCCAGAGTGTAGGGGAGTCAAAGAACTCCATATGAATGCTAAGAAATTTAGAACACACAGTAATTCCTAACCATGTATTTTCTTTTCAGCATTTCCTAGCTTCCACATATTGACCATACCAGGACACCAAACTACTTTAAAAGAGAGAGTATGTGTTCTTTTTGGCAGGAACATTGATTTCTACCTTTTCAAGTTTCTGGATACTGTTCAAAAGTGCATATGTGCAAACACATAGCAAAACAGAATGTTCGAAAAAGAACTCAGAGAGGGGCGCCTGGGTGGCTCAGTTGGTTGAGTGACTGCCTTCGGCTCAGGTCATGATCCTGGACTTCCAGGATCGAGTCCCGCATCGGGCTCCCAGCTCCTTGGGGAGTCCGCTTCTCCCTCTGACCTTCTCCTCTCTCATGTTCTCACTCTCACTCATTCTCTCTCAAATAAATAAATAAAATCCTTTAAAAAAAGAAAAAGAAAAAGAAAAAGAACTCAGAGATATTTGCTGTCAGTGACCATGCTGATCTGTCCTGTTGGCTAGGTCCTGAGTGTTAGGAGTCAGTCCTAAAAGGATGGATGCCAAAGGTCCGAGTAAGATGGTGAGGACAGCATGTTCAGGGACTGTGGATTTTCTAAAAGGTGGAGAAAAAGTGGATTAGGGAGTAGTCTACACTGGCATTCAAATTCTAATAAACCCAGATTTTCCCCAGGACAGATTCAGATTTTCAGGTTTTTTTCCCCACTACCCTTGCTGTGAAACCGTACACACTTTACGATATGCCTTAGAAATACTCTAGACTACAGAAAGCCATTAACCTCCTACTTCCTGGCGGAAGAAGGGAAGGGAAGAAGGGTCTGAGACCTGATCCTTCGCTCCTCTCTGGTCTGTAACCATCACCCCCAATGGCCAGGGGACTCTTGGATATTTAGTTCCACTGAAGATGACTATGGGTAGAACAAAGAGAAGTGCTTACCACTAAGCGCTAAGATAAAGGTGGCATGGAGACAAGAAATAAGAGATCAGCACCCCTAACCCTTGTGTTTTACAAGGGTCAACTATATTTCAAAAAGGGAGGACATTTTTCACAGGAATTTTATCTCCTGCTTTTGAGAAAAGGAAGGAGGATCCCTCCCTGTCCCAGCAACAACGCACTGCCTGCCACTTGCAGTCAGTGAGAAACTGCCACAACCTCACACTCTTGTTCTTCTCCAATAAACTTTTGTTGAAAACGACCCTCCCCAATTTCCTCCAAAAACATTATAAAAGCTGAGCTTCTCTTTTTGGACTTACCTATGATTTACCATAGATTGCTTGTCCTGAACTACAATTCCTCTGTTATTTCTGTAAAGTTTTGCAGGCGAGGTAAACACAACACCAGGCAAGGTAGGCGCAAGGCAAGATTTATTAAAGGCACTCTCCGGCGAAGTTTCAGGGTTCAGGAGAAGGGGAGCCAGAAAAGTCACTCCGCGACTCTGGAAAGCGGAGTCAGGGAAGTCTCCGGGAAGCCACGCTGGGAGGGAGGCGGTGGGGTCTTTTATCGGGCCAAGGCAGAGCATGGGCTCACATCCATATATGGTAGGGTATTTGGTGATCGGAGGGTTGAGGTGGGGGTCTGATACTTCTGTTTCCTGCATAGGTATCGGGTTACCTATGGAGACGTGACCTGGGCATACATCCTTTTGGCGGGAGAGTCAAGGGTTAAGGAAAGGGGGAAGGAGGAGGCTGTTAGCCGGCGGGATCCGGCGGTCATTTCTATTGTTCCTCCTGCACTCCCGGAGTCCGCAGACCCAACAATTCCCAAATAAACTTATTTTTTATCTTAAATAAAACTGCTCTTGCTCTGCTTAAAGTTAACAGCATAAACCATGGGGTACATCCCCCATGGGTAGTGCTCAACATGAAACTCACTTTGATTCTGTCCCACTGCATTGTATTTAATGAGTAGTCTTCCCTATTCATTCCCTATTTTTCTTGTCTATATTGAGGATTCCGTACCCCCAACTTTCTTGTGTTTTTTTTTTTTCCTCAAACTCCCATTATTTGCCCTAATTATCATCACATTTACCCTGGCTTGTAGCTTGTAGTATGACCCATTATTTAAATGTTATTAAATTTAGCATTAAGAGTACTTATCCTCCTACAGCTTGTCACACCTCGAAAAAACTGTTGCTCTTCTGAGGCCAGTGGTTACATATTCCTTGGTCAATTACTTACAAATCTTTTACTGCCGAAACTCATCCATTTCCTAAAGGTCTGTTATGCCCCCAAAAATGGGTCCTTGATTTAAGGAGCGAGACTGATATAAAGCGAAGGTTAAGCAAAGCTTTATTTCACGCCAAGCATCAAGAATCTAACCGAACACTCAGGGACGCACCTCTTACAAGAGAGGGCGACCCTTCTCTGTTTCACAGACTAGCTTTTAAGGGCAAAGGCCATGCGGTTGGGCCCGGCCACGCACAGGTGGCCAGTGAAACTGTAACACGCACAGGAAACTCCACAGTCATGCTAGGTGACCAATTGAATTACAATTTACCTTAGTAGACATTTGAACCAGCCTATCACCCTGGTCAGAATTGGTGCCAAAAGGCTCCCAAAGGGCGGGGGCCCCTACTCCTTGGTAGCTAGGGAGACAGTATGCATCCCCCCACTGATCGGATGTCTCCACCTGGCCTGACTCACCCTTGTATCTGGGCTTTGTTACCTGAGGCTGGTTTCCGGGACTTGTTTTTAAGTAAATCCCCTGGGGGAAGGGGAGCAGGGAAACCTCTGGCTAAAATATAAAAATATAAAATAGGTCCTTACATTCCCCCCTTTTCTTTGGAGATTAGTCAAATCTTTGACTTTTCAGCCAGTTCTATACCCCCTTTTAACGGCTGCTAGACTGTTTTAATGACTCTAGTGTGATTTACCCAGAAACAGTATTTCTCTCCTAAGGTTATGCAGAGCCCCCCACCCCTTTTATTTGCAATTGCTTATACCTCCCACCTATATCTTAACAACAGGGGCAACAACGATTTAATGAACTCATTGTTTTTTTCTTAGTTTTAGTCCACAGTCCATCGGCAGCGGCATCCACCTCTGGGGGGTGTTCTCGTCCTCGGCTCCTTTGACCTGACCCGCATGAATCCAGGCCCTGATGCCTTCTACTTTTATTGCCGTGGGGGTGGTCAGGATGACAGTAAATGGTCCCTTCCAGCCAGCCTCCAGGTTTCCCACTTGATGGCGATGTATCCAAACCAAGTCCCCGGGTTGGTAAGATGTGGCCTCACCTCCGTCTCTGTCCCAGTGTGGGCAGTCCGGATCCCTGCATGGGCTCTTTTAAGACAGACTGTAATGCCTGCAGTGACTGGAGTACAGACTGATCAGTCATTTCTGCTATAGCGACCTCTTGTAATCGAGGGCAGAGAAGGGGGGTCTCCCGAACAATATTTCAAATGGGGTCACCTTATTTAAGTAGGGTGTGCATCGTGCCCTGAGGAGGGCGAAGGGAAGGAGATCTATCCACCCACCGCCAGTCTCCAGAATTAACTTTGTCAAGGTCTCTTTAAGAGTCCGATTCATTCTTTCTATTTGCCCGGAGCTCTGGGGCAGGTAGGCACAATGTAGTTTCCAATTAGTGCCTATGGCTTTGGCCAATACCTGTGAGACTAAACTCACAATGCAGGGTCATTGTCTGACCCGATCACAAGAGGTAACCCAAACCTCTAGTAGCTTTTTGGCTACTACTCCTGCCATCTCATATTCGGCAGAAAAAGCCTTTACCCAGCCTGAAAAGGTATCTACAAAAACTAACATATACTTGTGCCCATATTTTCCCAGTTTCATCTCTGTAAAATCTATTTCCCAATAAATTTCTGGTTCCTTATCTCTTTCTCTTTTCCCTCTTCCCATTCTAGCTCCTCCCGCATTTACCGCCTGACATTGAACACATCTATTAACCACATCCTGAGCCATAATGCCCTAATTTAGAAACCTGGAACTGCTTGCTCATGAGCTCTTTAAGCTTGTGTGTCCCCAAATGAGTGCCCTGATGTATTTGGCTTACTAATTTTCTTCCTAGTCTTCAAGGAGGAATTAACTTTCCTGTTCTAGTCTTAGCCTAATCCCCTTCATAGTCTAATTTCGTCCACTTCTGTAAATATACCTTCATCCTTGACCAGGAGGGCTGTGGCAGCAATTATGTGGAGGCAAGGGGGAACCCAGCCACTACTGGATCTATTTTCTTGCTAAGATAGGCTATTGGCCTTTGCCAAGGCCTCAGAATCTGAGTCAAAACCCCTTCAGTCACCCTGCCTTTTCATCCATATACAAGTGGAAGGGCTTGGTAACGTCTGGGATGGCCAATGCTGGGGCACTCAGTCAGGCTGTTTGTAATTCCCGAAATGTTCCTTCTGCCTCAGCTGTCCACTCTACCATAGTGAGTCCTCTTAGTTCGTAGAGAGGTCGCGCCGTCTCTGCGAACCGCGGTACCCACAGCTTGCAGTAGTCCACCAACCCAAGAAACTCCCTCATGGAGACCAAAGTCTAAATAAGTGGCGTGGCTCTAACAAAGCTGTGCTTCCACTGCTGACACCCGTTACCCTTTTCCCTGCAGAGTCTGTAAGAGAGCTTTCGTCCCCCGCAAGCATGACCCATAGTCCTCAGCGGCTATTTCTACTATTCCCACTAACTCAGTCAGATTCTTCCTTTCAAATCCTTCAATTTTCTGAAGTTTCCTCCTTATATCTGGGGCTGACTAACTGGCGAAAGGAAGATCGTTTACACGAGTTGTCTTGCAACTTCTCTGAAGTTTACCTTAAGCTGTCTAGCTTAGGTAAACAAACATTTAATAACAATCTAATCTAGAATTTAACACCCATAAAGCCATGTTATTAAAACATAATTTTTCTCTCTAAAATAACCTTCATTCCCAGAGATATCCAAATCAGGACTAATTCATTTGAAAAACAAGTACAGTTTTAACAAACTTGGCCTAATTATTTACATAAGCTCAGCAAGAACAGTAAGTAATCATATAGATCTTTTAGAATCTGCTTTGCTGGAACTTCTTATAAGGAATCTCTAGGTTGAACTTTTAGGAGCCTCTCTGGGCCAGAAGCCAAGCCACGTAGTTGCCATCAGACATGCCTGCAATACCTGTCGACTTGGGCAACTTCCTCTCTCTGAGGTTCCCAAAGTATCCTGAGGCTCCTCCTCCTACCAGGGAGTGAC
>PISX010035261.1:0-13092 GCA_004024625.1 Mellivora capensis
CCCTGCAATTGCACTACTGGGTATTTACCCCAAAGATACAGATGTAGTGAAAAGAAGGGCCATCTGTACCCCAATGTTCATACCAGCAATGGCCATGGTCACCAAACTGTGGAAAGAACCAAGATGCCCTTCCACGGATGAATGGATAAGGAAGATGTGGTCCATATACACTATGGAGTATTATGCCTCCATCAGAAAGAATGAATACCCAACTTTTGTAGCAACATGGACGGGACTGCAAGAGATTATGCTGAGTGAAATAAGTCAAGCAGAGAGAGTCAATTATCATATGGTTTCATTTATTTGCGGAGCATAACAAATAACATGCAGGACATAGGGAGATGGAGAGGAGAAGGGAGTTAAGGGAAATTGGAAGGGGAGATGAACCATGAGAGACTATGGATTCTGAAAAAAAAACCTGAGGGTTTTGAAGGGGCGGGGCATGGGAGGTTGGGTGAGCCAGGTGGTGGGTATTATGGAGGGCACGCATTGCATGGAGCACTGGGTGTGGTGCAAAACCTATGAATTCTGTTACGCTGAAAAGAAATGTAAAAAAAAAAGAGTATATTGCTAAAGTTTCAGTCAATGAAATACGGGTAGAATTCTACTTAGAGATTCTGGAATACTTTTGCTTTTTTTATACAAGGATAGTATGAGGATAAAAGTGCCCTGTTCTCTCTTATTCCTCTTGAAGTGGACATAATACCTGGGGCTTTAGAAACCATCTCAGGTATATAGGCATGATGGAAGATTTTCACACACTAAAGAAGATAGAGCAGGAAAAAATGAAGCAACCAATGCCTCTGGTGATTATCAACCTTAAAACTCTGGAGGAAGCGCAAACAACCACATCCTTGCTAAGTGAATAAAATAAACCCTTCTTTGTTCAGGCAAATCTGCCCTGTTTTTTAAATTAATTCCAATAACCTTTCCAACTGATAAAATATATTTTACATAAGCGGGACCATACTGCCCAAAATATTTACCAACATCTTTTATTTTCATTCAATGGTATTGATATTCTCATTTTAATGAATTCACACTTTTCACCAAAGTGATATGGCATATGGCATGTCTTAAGGTCTCACTGTTGTTGTGTGATGTCAACTTTCTGCTAATAAAAACAACACTGTAATAAAATTCCAGTAGCTTAATCATGACTAATATCCTTAAGAGATTACCTGAGATAAAATTTTAGAAGGAGCATTACTGGGTCAACAGAGAGGAACATTTTAAAGTTTATTTTGTTTTCTTTGTGTGTTTGGTTTTGGGTCAACATATTGATAGGTAAGGCAGCAGAAATCATGTGCCTATTTATACTCACAAAACTGGCATAGAGAAGAACCATTTCACAATTTCTTCTAGCATAATTATTCTTTTTCATGTAATAATCAATGTATAATATGGCCACAAATTATTTTATTTTGTGTATTTCTGATTTCTTGTGATGCCGGACTTGGTATCGTGTTTTATATTAATTTTACAAGTTTTCTGTTGAAGCTTCCTATCTAATCTAATTTGGAGTATACCTCCCTTCTGATTCTCTTATAATATATTGTTATGTATTAGAGACTAATAAACATTTATATTAAAATATTATTTCTCTCCATGTTATTTTGACATCAATTTTGTATGTTTTGGGGAACTAATACAATCAAATTTGGCATTTTTAGCATATATGGTTTCAGATATTGGTATCATTAAAAAAGATTATGTAGACATCTACATTAATAAAAAGCAAAAACAACCTTTATCTTATAGCTATACACAGAAAATTTTAATTAGTTCAAAACTTATTTTGGTATAACACATGAGATAATTAGTATATTAATTTTTGTTTCCAAAAGTTAGTAAATTATATGTCATCAATTGACAAATCTACCTTTTCTATAGAGATGACATACTATCATTACAGAAATTAATTTAACACACAAAAACCATGGCTAGATAGTATTTTCTTCACAATAATCCACAATCTACACACACAACAATCTACCACACAAAATTTCTCTATAACTATAGTTTCTGATTTTTTCATGTTACTCTTTCAACCTTATTCTATTTAATTTGTTATGTTGTCTTTTATGAGTTTGTAGCAAAGTATTAATCAGCTTTAATATTATTAAAATAGTGTTTCATTTAGCCAGAAACTAGATATATTATTTCACTATACTGTATTGTATCCAGAAACTAGATATATTATTCACCATTTTGTGTGCTGTTTCACACTTGTTCAGAATAAGTTCTTGCAGTTTTATTTCCAAATAAAGTTAATAGTTTGTGAATATGCTTTCTTACTGAACACTCTTATTAATAATAATATTTTTTTCTAGTTGACTTTAGATTTTTATTGTTATAAAATTAAACAACCTATACACGATTAAAATATCATCACCTTGTTAGAGTAGATAATTTTTACATTTCTATATTGTTTTTATTGCATTGCTTTGAACACAGCAAAATGTCCCTGTATATCATCTTCTTCTGAATTTTAATGATAATGACTTTAGTGTTTAACAATTACATTTGAGAATGGCTGTTGATTACTACTATATTAGAACATATTAAAGAATTATCTTACCATTTTAATGAGAGTTTGAAGCAGGGTTGTGAATTAACTCTTCTTTTTATCTAACTTTATTTCTATGTAATTATTTGATGTCTTACCTTTTTCTATTGCCCTATTAATATAATTGGTAGTAAATTTCTTGACCTTTAACCATCCTGTATCTGAAGTGCATTTCACTTGCTCTATTCTACCATTTAAAATTTCAGTTTCTCTTTTTGCTGCGTTTTATTATGCTTAGCTACATATTCTTTACCCAAAGTGCTTTATTTATTTATTTATTTATTACCCATCCGAATTAGATTTTTATATAAGCCTTATGCTGAGTGCTTTTCATATACTTAATGTTCTTAAAATACTGTTGATAAATTGAATTTTATCCAAGGCATGCAAGGTATATTTGACATCAGAAAACATAGATTGATGTAATTCCCACTTTAATAAATTGAACAAGAAAAATCATACAAATATCTCAAACGTGAAGCTAAAAATGAAATACAACACTAAGCCAAGGAAGAGCCAGACATACAGAGAGAAGCCTCGGTTCCCCTCCTGCTAGCAGTTAGAATGACACATACTACTATGGCTTTAGGGCAAAGAAATCCACCCTCTTTTCTGACTGGCATGTCACCCTTAACCCACGAAGTTGGTAAGTCTAAAGGGAATGTAATCTTTTTTACCAGGAAGCTATCCTTAGCTGGGTCGGGGTGAGTGAGAGGCTGGCCTCAGTAGAGTCATTCATCAAAACTGGGACACTGGCAGCCTGGGACAGTGAAAGCTACCTCCTCTGAGACTGCCATCATCCTTTGTGCCAGAGTCCAGGCCCCCACTGGGGACAGGCAACTGTGGTATTCAGCCTCTCCTTCCTTACTGGTGCAAGTTGGTTGCTGCCCTGGAGGAGAGTGGCAGTTGTCTTGGTGCAGGGCCTGGTATACAAAGTCAGGCTAAGCCAAAGGAGCATGAGTAGGTAGGGTGGTGGGAATGGATGTGGGGAGAAGACTACCAAGAACCCAACTTAAGGAGGTGGAAAGATGGTGGACTGTAGGATGACAAATGAACTGAACCTTCAAGCCATTCCTCATACTCCTCCCTCAGACTCCTATACATGTTTCATTTTCTAACAGACCTGACAAATCATAAATTCAAAGATCAAATCATTATGTATTTCAAGATGACAGCCACAGATCACTAAACCCCAAGGCAGAACCTTATGAGATTGCTCTGGTCTCACCATGAAGCCCCCATATCTTATTACCAGGATGACTGTAAAATGGGAGTTTACTTTCACTCTTTCACTCACCAATGTGTCCTATTTTAGAGAATAAAGTAGATGGCCAATGTACAAATGAACAATTCCACTTCTATTAAATACCCAAAAGATACTTAACAAATCAATTTCTGTAAGAATTATGTACAGGATATCCACTGCAGCATTATGTATGGTGGTACAATACTAGAATCCATCTCAATGTACATCAGTAGTTAAGAATGAATACGAGAAACACAGGGATGCACTCAATGGAGATTTACACAACAGATTATAGCAGCCATAGAAACATGAGTAGATCAGAAAATCACAGTACTTAACGGAGAAAAATGAGAAACAGAATAAGATATATAAAACAATACCATTCATATAAGTTTAAAATTACATGTAGGCGATACAAAAAATTACATGTATGCAGACAAAAAGAGACTCAAATAAGTTTAAGTGGTTGCCTCTGGGGTTCTAGAGTACAAAGAATGGGGTATGGATATAGAATTAATGTATGCAAAAGAAAGGGAAGAGGAGGGAAGAGAAAGAAAACTGAAACTGGGAGAAAGACCTCAGAGCTAAAGTGCCATTCTCACCCCATCAAGGGTATATATTAACATAAGTTAGATTACTGATATTGACCTTAAACATCTGGTTGAGGTAGTATTTGCCAGGCTTACCCACTGTAAGTCACTCTTTCACTCTAATCCTCCCCCCACCCACATACACATAATGCAGTCTTTGGAAGAAAGTCATTATGTGCAACCCACAATCCAGAAACGAGGGGTTATATTCCCCCAGTTAGAGGACCAGGTAACAACATATGTTATTTGGAATTCTGCTGTGTGACAGGTTGTCTATTCTCTCCCACTTATTTACTCAATCATGTGTTTACACATGCACAGATTCATGGACACTTATTTTATATGCAATTATATATCAATTATAATATACTTTATTTTTTTTATCAGATTTCTTTAGCTTTGTCAACTGAGGGTTCCTTCAGTTTGTTTCTATGTCCCATTAATAGATCCTCATGAATCCCCATGACCATGATTGGGTTTTTTAATTTTAATTTTTTGCTTTTATTGGGGACCTCCATACTTTCCTGCACTATAGGATACTCAGATTCATCATGTCTATTCCCTGGCCTTTCCTAGAATCAGCCATTTCTCCAAGGAACCATAACTCCTTTTACTGAAAAATGGTAATAAAAATCAATATCTGAGAACCAGCCACACTCACTGCTACTGATGCAGGTGTTACTGCATCTATCAGTTCTTTGTTGTCAAAGGAAGGAAATATATGTGTATAGACCATGCCATATACGCACACATACTTATGAATGTCTATATGTAATGATCATATATATTAAACTAAGTATTAATTCATACTACTTTCTTCAACTCTAATCCATTACTATATTGATAATTTTAGCCTTTTTTCCCTTGCCTATCTATAACCTCTCATTCTACCAGTGAGAAAAGTAGACCCTAGTATTTGCCATTCATTCATTTAATTTCTCATTACCGGTATAGATGTAGAATACTTTGAGAATTGTTAACTCATAATCCCATGGGAAATGCCTTATGAATTTGAGTGTTTATGTTCAATTCCTTTCACCTTTAGACTTACAGACTCCACTCAATTCTATAGTTTCTTGAGTCAACACTCTTCTCAACCACACCATCAGTGCATGTACCTCCATCATTTTAATGCAGTTAGACTTAATTGTCATGCTTTAAATTCCATCCAAAATTCCTTCCATTTAAACTTCCTGACTTTAAAATTTTCATAAATTAACGTTCAGTCTTTATGCTGTAAAATTCTATGGGTTCTGACAAATGTATAGTGTCATGTATGCACCATTGTACAGAACCATACAGAGTAGTTTCACTGATTTAAAAAAAACTCCCCTTTCACATATTCAACTCTCAGTATTGCTTATGTTGAATCCCTGGCAGTCACAGATCAATTTAGTTCTCAACAGATTTGCATTTTCTATAATGTCATATAAATAGAATCATTTCATAGTACCCTTTTCTGACTGGCTTCTTTCACTTAAGATCCAAACATGTCTCTGCATGGATTACAGTCTACCACTTTTTTTTTTTTTTTTTTGCTGGATCATATTCCATTGCACAGGTATAGCAAAAACTGTTTATCCATTGATCCTGAAGGATATCTTGAATTATTCCATTTTTTTTTATTATGAATAAAACTGCTAAAACATCCACATGGAGGTTTCTGTGTGGAAGTGTTTTTAAATCAATTGGGTAAATACCTGGGAGTGTGACTGCTGGATTATAGAGTAGTACTACAGTTAACACTGTAAGAAAAACTCAAACTGTCTTTTGAAGGGCTTGTAAGCATTTGCGTCTTGCATTCCCACCAAAAATGAATTACCATTCCTGTTGCCTTGCATTCTTGCTAGCAATTGTCTAGACTTGAAAGCTCTGTTTGAGATTATACCACCATATGATTTATTTTCTCCACCCTCCATCTGGCTATAGAAATCACTGTTCTCTTTGTTATGAGAAGTACATGAGTACTAATCAATGGAGTAGAATGCTTATACATTGTGATTCTTAAAAAAAACCTGCTGTGGTATCTCTCCAACAAGGCCATACCTTATTAATGCACAAAAACCCAAAGCTAAATATGGCAGTAGTAAATAATAAATGTTGATATCACTCCTGCATTATTTAGAGGTACACTTATGGGTATAATACAGTTTTAGAGACAGGAGTACCTGTCTCTAATCCTTCAATGTCTCTTGAAGTTAAAGATCACAGTTACTAGAGCAAATAACCAATCCATCTTCTCAGTGCTTCCATTTGTGGTACAATTACCATTTGTTCCAGACATTGTTCCATTATCTCATGTATTAATACAACCACAGGTGGTATGTACTAACTCACCCCGTGGAATTGTGTTTTATGAATGAAATGAGGAGTCCTAAACCTCTGGCCCAACCCAGTACTAAATATACCTTATTCTGAGGTAAAATGGAATTAAAACACAGTAATTATTGTTTCTAAAAAGAATAAACCAAATTTTATGTGTCTATTCCTAAGGTATCAGCTAAAAAGGAAAAAAAAAGTGGAATATCTGTAAACTTCATAATCATAATCACTGTTTAGAAATTAAGAAGAGTAAGTTTTCACATATCTCAAATAATAATAACAGAAACAACAACATGTCAATTGAGATAAAGGAACTGTGACTGGTTATTTCAATTAACCAAAAATTTGTGTAACAAAGAATAAAATACAAGTGATAAAACAGCTTTTTTTGGGATTCAAGATGAATCTAATTGGTGGAGAGTGGACCATTCTTTCTGTTAATGCTCACTTTGCTGTCTGAGGTGCACTGGGAATCGGGCCCTTGGCTACTCATGATTGAACATTCCTCCTTTAAGAAGAAGACAGGAGGGGCACCTGCATGGCTCAGTCAGTTAAGCATCTGCCTTCACCTCAGGTCATGATCTCAGGGTCCTGGAATCAAGCCCTGCAATAGTCTCCCTTCTCAGTGCAGAGTCTGCTTCTCTCTCTGCCTCTGCCCCCGACTCCCGCGCTCTCTCTCTCTCTCTCTCTCTATTGCTCAAATAAATAAATAAAATCTTTAAAGAAAAAAGAAAAAAAAAAGACAGGAACAGAGCAGATAACATCTGTGCATCATGTTGAATGGGGACCCAGGAGACAATGAAACACTTTGGGCCTGTTTCTAGCTTTGTATGTGTGGTTTGGTTCATTATGATCATAAAATATTCAAGTATGGCTTTCCCCAAAAAGGGAGTACTTAATTTTCACTGGGCCTAGCAAAAACTGACTGAAAAAGGTAAAATGATTCCCAAAGGATAGAGTTAGCTTTTATTCAAAACTGTTTTTTTTTTCTTTTACCAAGATTCAACTTATGCATCATGTTTCAGTGGATAAGAAGATGGTGGTAGGTTTCAGAGAGGAGAATAAGCCACCCTGATAGACTTAAACTACTGGTAAGGTATTTTTTAATCCCTGCCTTATTTTTTAGGCTATCACTAATCCTTTGTGTTCATGGGGAAAGTAGGTGCAATTATTGGCTATGGATGGATAATGATGATCCATGCACAATTAACATCCATAGACATGAACAAAGTAAATAATATGTCCAAGGTCAAATAAAATTAATGATGGAGACACAACTTATGAGAATATGCTTATCAGTCCTGCTTGGTCATATTATTTTGGATGAATTTTCACACCTAGTTTAAAAGTATGTGAACGTAAATAACATTAAACTCAGTTAAAAGTTTCCCTCCATGGTAAAAATTGAAAATTACAGTGTAACTTTTGAATGGATTCAGTGCTTTCAAAGGAATGAACTATCAATTTTCAACTGGTTATTTAAGAGCATTTCAATCCCAGCACAGGGAGGTTATTCTGGCCCCTGAGATCTGGAATGCAGGGCTGTATGTGTTTCCTTCACTCAGACGGACATAAATCCCAAGGTGACACAAGCATGTTTATTTTTTGCCGTATTTCCCACTGGAGTGATTCAGACTTTTGACTCAAATAGTTGTCTACAGCTTCTGAAAATTGATTTATCCTTGACGATGAGTGAACTTGCTGACCAAACTGCTACAGAGAAATATTTTTAGAGTAGCAATTTTTGGTGGTCTTTTATTTCTTTGCCTCTGGGTTTCTTTACTTCCTTCCCCCCCTCCTTTTTTTTTAATGTTTTAATGTCCCTCTAATGATTTGTAAGTCATAGGATGCTTCTTAGGAAATACATATATATGGCAAAAAACGTCAATGAGTAAAAAGGGATTTGGATTTAAAAATAATTTCCCCCTCCTCTAATTCCCACATTGTTATAGTTTATCTCTTCACAAGGAAACACAATCATTATCTTAATTTATATATTTCTACATACTGTGTAGAGTATGTAGTATGTGTATGAGCTCTTTTTATAGTACAAATGTTAGCATATTTTGACATTTTACATCTTTTTTTTTCTATCCTTAGCTATAAAACAGTCAATTGCATTACAAAATGGATTGCTATTACAAAACATATACCAATAAATCGTTAATTGTTATTTACGTTATACCCACACATATGTATACAGCATATTACCACAAGGTATGACTGTCATATTGAAGTAGATAATGCCAGTATTGTCCTACCAGTTTACGCCAGTAAAAACTTCGAGACTTTGGAAAATGTATACTTTCATCATCAAGAATAAATTTGCGGAGCATAACAAATAACACGGAGGACATGGGGAGATGGAGAGGAGAAGGGAGTTGAGGGAAATTGGGGAGGAGATGAACCATGAGAGACTATGGACTCTGAAAAATAACCTGAGGGTTTTGAAGGGGCGGAGGGTGGGAGGTTGGGGGAGCCAGGTGGTGGGTATTGTGGAGGGCACACATTGCATGGAGCACTGGGTGTGGTGTAAAACTATGAACTCTGTTATGCTGAAAAGAAATTAAAAAAAAAAGAATAAATGAAAATGTTTATTTTCCATAATATTCATTTTTAAACAAAAGGTAATTCTAAATAACATTTTTTTAAAAGATTTTATTTACTTATTTGAAAGACAGAGATCACAAGTAGGCAGACAGGCAGGCAGAGAGAGAGGGAGGAAGCAGGCTCCCTGCCGAGCAGAGAGCCTGATGAGGGGCTCGATCCCAGAACCCTGAGACCATGACCTGAGCCAAAGGCAGAGGCTTTAACCCATTGAGCCACCCAGGCGCTCCCTAGATAACATTTTAAAAATAAAATATAAACAATTAAATTATAACATTAAAAAACTCTGATAGGGGTGCCTGGGTGGCTCAGTGGATCAGAGACTCTGCCTTCAGCTCAGGTCATGGTCCCAGGTCCTGGGATCGAGCCCCGCATGGGGGGGGGGGCTCTGCTCAGCAGGGAGCCTGCTTCCCCCTCTCTCTCTGCCTGCCTCTCTGCCTACTTGTGATCTCTGTCTGTCAAATAAATAAATAAATAAATAAAAATCTTTTAAAAAAACCTGATATATAGGCAAGACAAAAAAATGCTCATTATATAAACATATATATTTACTAATGTAAGTTCTAAATTTTTATTAAGCAAAAATAAGAACTAAAATAGTATTGATTTAAGGCATAAATTATTGGTTAATATTTCCTTGCCTGTTTACATAAAATTTCATATTTTGCACATATTCAATGTGCAGAAAACCTTTTAACACAATAGTAGGCACACAGTGTTATGTTTAATATTTTACCAATGTATTTTAGATTTTAAAATCTATTGGAGGACAAAAATGTTTATAGAAATTAAGAGAGAAGACCCACCTGAACAATCATTAGGTTTTTAATAGACATTGCTCTTTAGGGAAGTTTTAGGTTCGCAGTAAAATTAAGAAGATGGTATCAGAGATATAACATATACCCCCACACCTACCCAGGTAGCCTTCCCCATTATTAACTTCCTCCCCCAGAATGGTACATTTGTTACAAGAGATGAACCCATACTGACACATCATTATCACTCTAAGTCCATAGTTTTACATTAGGGTTCACTTTTGGTGTTGTACATTCTTTGGGTTTAGACAAATGTATAATGATACATATCTACCATTACAGTATCATGCAAAATATTTTCACTGACCTAAAAATCCTCTGCATTCCACCTTTTCATCCTTCCTTCTACCTAAACCCCTAAAGATTTTATTGATTTGACAGACAGAGATCACAAGCAGGCAGGGGGGCAGCAGGCTCTCTGCTGAGCAGAGACCCCAATGTGGGGCTCAATTCCAGGACCCTGAGATCATGACCTGGGCCGAAGGCAGAGGCTTAACCTACTGAGCCACCCAGGTGCACCTCTTCTGTTTTTTGTTTTTGTTGTTGTTGTTGTTGTTGTTGTTTTGTTTTTTGTTTTAAGATTACTTATTTATTTATTTGAGAGAGTATAAGCATAAGCAGGGTGGAGAGGTAGAGGAAGAGGCAGACTCCCTGCCAAGCAGAGAGCCCACTGCAGGACTGGATCCCAGGACCCTAGGATCATTACCTGAAGGTAGACGCTTAACTGAATCACCCAGGCACCCTAATCTTACTGTTGCCATAGTTTTGCCTTTTCTAGAAAGTCCTACAGTTGAAATCGTACGGTATGTCGCCTTTTCCTATTAACTCCTTTCATTTAGTCATGTGCATTTAAGGTTCCTGCACATGTTTTCATAGCTTGATAAGCTCATTTCTTTTTAGTGCTGAGTAATACTCTATTTTCTTTAGGTACCGCAGTTTATTCATTAACCTACTGAAGGACATCTGGGTGCCTTCCAAGTTTTGGCCATTATAAATAAAGCTAGTTTACATGTGAGCGTGTTTACATGTGAGGTTTTTGTGTGGACATAAGTTTTCAACAATTTGGGAAAATACCAAGAGGAGTAACTGCTGGGTTATATGATAACAATATGTCCAGTTGTGGGGCAACTGGCTGGCTCAGTCATTAAGCGTCTGCCTTCAGCTCAGGTCATGATCCCAAGATCCTGGGATGGAGCCCCTTTTCGGGGTCCTTGCTCAGCGGGAAGCCTGCTTCTTCCTCTCTCACTGCCCCTGCTTGTGTTCTTCTCTCCCTGTCTCTCTCTCTGTCAAATAAATAACATCTTTAAAAAAAAAAGAATATGTCTCATTTTATAGGAAACCACCAAACTGTCTTTCAAAACAGTTTTGCATTCCAAACAGCAATGCATGACAGTTCCTGTTGTTCCACATCCTTACCAGCATTTGGTCGTGTCAGTATTCTTGGTTTTGGCCATTCTAATCAGTGTATAGTGATAATTTTGTTTTAATTTACATTTCCTAGATGGCATATAACCTGGAACATCTTTCCATACGCTTGTCATCAGTATATCCTCTCTGGTGAGGTATCTGTTAAGATGTTTGGCCTATTTTTAAATTAAATTGTTTTCCATCACTGAGGTTTTATGGGGTTTTTTTTCCATTTCCATTTACATCTTTATTTTTATTTTACTTTATTTCTTTTCAGTGTTCCAGAATTCATTGTTTATGCACCATACCCCGTGCTCCATGCAATATGTGCCCTCCTTAATACCCACCACCAGGCTCACCCAACCCCCCACCCCCCTCCCCTCCAAAACCCTCAATTTGTTTTTCAGAGTCCACAGTCTCTCATGATTTGTCTCCCCCTCCAATTTCCCCCAACTCACTTCTCCTCCCCATCTCCCAATGTCTTCCATGTTATTCCTTATGCTCCATAAGTAAGTGAAACCCTGTAAAAATTGACTCTGCTTGACTTATTTCACTCAGCATAATCTCTTGCAGTCCCATCCATGTTAATACAAAAGTTGGGTATCCATCCTTTCTGATGGAGACATAATACTCCATTGTATATATGGACCATATCTTTATCCATTCATCCACTGAAGGGCATCTTGTGGTTCTCTCCAGTTTGGTGGCTGTGGCCATTGCTGGTATGAACATTGGGGTACAGATGGCCCTTCTTTTTACTACATCTGTATCTTTGGGGTAAATACCCAGTAGTGCAATTGCAGGGTCATAGGGAAGCTCTATTTTTAATTTCTTAAGGAATCTCCATACTGTTTTCCAAAGTGCTGCACCAACTTGTATTCTCACCACCAGTGTAAGAGGGTTCTCTTTTCTCCACATCCTCTCCAACACATGTTGTTTACTGTCTTGTTAATTTTGGCCATTATAAGGTATAATGTGGTATCTCAATGTGGTTTTGATTTGAATATCCCTGATGGCTAATAATGATGAACATTTTTTCATGTGTCTGATAGCCATTTGTATGTCTTCTTTGGACTGTTCATGTCTTCTGCCTTTTTTTTTTTTTTTTTTTTTTTTTTTTTTTTTTTTTTTTTTTTTTTTTTTTTTTTTTTTTTTTTAGAGAGAGAGAGAGAGAGAGAGAGAGAGAGCAAGCACAGGCAGACAGAGTGGCAGGCAGAGGCAGAGGGAGAAGCAGGCTCCTGCCGAGCAAGGAGCCCGATATGGGACTCGAACCCAGGATGCTGGGATCATGACCTGAGCCGAAGGCAGCCGCTTAACCAGCTGAGCCACCCAGGCGTCCCGCCCATTTTTTGATGTGATTATATGTTTTGTGTGTGTTCAGTTTAAGGAGTTCTTTACAGATCTTGGATATCAGCCCTTTGTCTATAGTGTCATTTGCGAATATCTTCTCCCATTCCGTGGGTTGTCTCTTTGTTTTGTTGACTGTTTCCTTTGCTCTGCAGAAGCTTTTGATCTTGATGAAGTACCAAAAGTTCA
>PISX010035262.1:0-13101 GCA_004024625.1 Mellivora capensis
GGTCCTCTGTTCTCCAATTCTCCTGTTCTCTGTGTGTGCTTGTTTAAATTTCCACACGTCTAGAGGCCTCCTTTTTTGGATAATTTTCAGAAGGTCCTTTTATTGTGACTGGTGCTGATCTTTGTTCTCTGGACCTTTCTTTGACTCTCAGATTTACCATCTATGAAATGGGGGTGGGGGTTGGATTAGAGGTCCTCAAAGGTTTTTAAAAATAGTAATAGTATGGCCAGAATTTCCTGAGGGTTTACTATGTGCTAGAGTTTGTCTTTTTTGTTCATGATCTCATTTAATCCTCCCACCAGTCAGAAGGGGAAACAGAGAGAGGTTGAAGTAACTTGTAGGTGAATATATACAGCTTGTGGGAAATGAATTTGAATCTGGGTGGACTGCAAAGCCTTCGTTGTTGTGCCGAGCTTGTGGCTGTGGAACAGCATGTTCGCAGGTTTGATAGTCCCATTTTACAGGCTGGCCATGGAGGCCCAATGAGGGGAAATTTCCAGAGGTAGGCAGCTAAAAGGGAACTTTGGAGCAGGGCTTCTTACTCTAGGGTTCATGGACACATGGGGGGATAGGAAGTAAATTTTGGACAGGTCCCATGATCTTCTTCAAACTGAATTGGGAAGTGTATGTGTGTGTGTGCATTTTTCCTGGGGTGGGGCTCATATTCCTTTATCAGATTCTCAAAAGTGTCCTTGACTTTAAAACACAAGATGTGTGGTCTTTCTTAATACTTGTGGGACCCTACTGAGAATCAGATCAAAGTTAAGAATGCTCGGGACACCTGGGTAGCTCAGTGGGTTAAGGCCTCTGCCTTCAGTTCAGGTCATGGTCTCAGGGTCCTGGAATCGAGCCCCACATCCGGTTCTCTGCTCAGAAGGGAGCCTGCTTCCTCCTCTCTCTCTGCCTGCCTCACTGCCTACTTGTAATCTCTATCAAATAAATAAATAAAATCTTAAAAAAAAAAAAAAGAATCCTCATCCAGCAAAATACAACAAAAAAACCAAAACAAAATCCTTTGAGGTGATTAGGGAGGACAATCTTAGTCTGTAAAAGAGGAAATAGAGGCTCAGAGAGGAAGCGCATTTGTTCACACAGTGGTGGTGGAATAATAGGAGAACTGCCTGCTGATGGTGACGATGGTGACAATGATGGCAGCAGTAACAAATACCAGTTACTGAGAACATAGACCATTCAAGGTGCCACGCTAACCACGGTGCAGGGATCGTCTCCTTTCAATCTCACATCAACCCTATGAGGCTATTGCAGTTAACTTCATTCTATTTCTCAGCTTGACTTGAAGGACGATTGACAAATAAAACCGTAAGATACTGCAAGTGTGCAATGAGAAGATTTGGTGCACCCATTCATTGTGAAAGGATCCCCGCCCCCAGTGGGTTAAATAATACCTCCCTCACCTCACAACTTTACCTTTGTTTGCTTGTTCATTTATTGAGGTGAGAACATTCAAGTTCTGCTTTTTTAAATTTTTATTTTTTAAAAAGATTTTTACTTATTTGAGAGAGAGAGAGCACGAGAGGGAGGAGGGTCAGAGGAAGAAGCAGCCTCCCTGCTGAGCAGGGAGCCGGATGCAGGACTCAATCCTGGGACTGACTCCTGGATCATGACCTGAGCAAAAGGCAGCCACTTAACCAACTGAGCCAACCAGGTGCCCTGCTCTTTTTTTTTTTTTTAAAGATTTTATTTATTTAGTTAATAGAGAAAGAGAGTGTGGGTGCATGTGCACATACAGGGGGAGGAGCAATCTTTGCACTGTGCAGGGAGCCTAATGCTCCCGGGATCATGACCTGAGCCAAAGGCAGATGCTTAAATAGACTGAGCCACCCAGGCACCCCTTAAGTTCTACTCTCGGCAATTTTTCGTCCTATAACACAGCGCCATCAACTCTAGTCACCATGTTCCGTGTTAGATCCTCAGACTTTGTTCATCTTATAACTAAAAGTTTGTACACTTTTACCAACATGTCTCTGTATCCTCCCTCTACCCCAGCCCCTGGTGTCCACTTTCTACTCTGTTTCTATGAGCTTTTATTTTATTTTTATTTTTTAGATTGCACATATAAATGATACCATGCATCGTTTGTCTTTCCATGTCTGACTTATTTCACTCAGCATAATGCCTTCCAGTTGTTGCAAATGGCAGGATTTCCTTCTTTTTGTTTTTTAAAGATTTACTTATTTATTCTAGAGAAAGAGTGAGTAAGTGAGGGGAGGGGCAGAGGGGGAGAGAGAATCTCAAGCGGACTCTGCTGAGCACAGAGCTGGCAACGAGGCTCGATCCTAGGACCCTGAGATCATGACCTGAACTGAAAATGAGAACCTGCCACTTAACTGACTGCATCATTCAGGTGCCCCCAAATTTCCTTCTTTTTAAAGGCTGTATAATATTCCATCATGTGTATGTGTGTGTATACACATGTGCGTGTGCACACACACACACACACCCTAGAATTTTTCTCTATCCATTCATCGATCTGTGCATACTTAGGTTGTTACCATATCTTGGCTATTATGAATACTGCTTCAGTGGACATGGGAATGCAGATATCTCTGAGATAATGACTTTATTTCTTTTGGGTATAAACGCAGAAGTGGGATTGCTGGATTCTATCATATTTGTATTTTTAATTTCTTGAGGAACCTCCATACTATTTTTCATAGTGGCTGTATCAGTTTGCAGTCCTACCGGCAGCACATAGCATTCCCTTTTCCCCACATCCTTGTTAACTTTATAAGTTTACTTATAAAGTTTCTTTCTGAGGAAACTGAGGTCCTTCGAGGTTAAATAACTCCTCCAGATACCCATGGCTAAGGAATGGCTGACATAATCCTACAACCCAAGTCTCTTGACTTCTTTCCCAGGACTCTTGTCATACCATACAAAAAACAGAAGGCAGCCAGTCTCTGTCCCCTGGAATCCTGGAGGTTGCCCTCCTTCATGGCTCACTTGCAAAAGTCAGCAGCATGTCCCTGTCAGTATTTCATGGAGGGATGTGTTACTGAAGGCCTTGGGGGTGCCAGAAATGCCCTCACCTGGGAGCTGGTTTCCTAGCCACTCTGTGCAATGACACTTACAGATGAAACACATTTTCTTAACAAATAAGAATCTAATGAATTAGGTCTTATCTAATTATGCATTCTGCATTAAAGCTGTGCCTCTCCCTGCCTGATGCTGCTGGCATAATTAAACTTAATGTAGTTTTAATGATGTCTTTTTAACTCAAGCATTCACATGCGATTAGCATCAAATGGAGATGAGCTGTCCCAGGTCCAGGGGCTGTTCTTTACCCTACCTGCCCTCCCCCCAACAGGTGTGAATGAATCATGAACCTCAAGGGTTTTTTGTTTTTGTTTTTTAAGATTTTTATTTATTTATTTGACAGAGACACAACAAGAGAGGGAACACAAGCAGGGGGAGTGGGAGAGAGAGAAGCAGGCTCCCCGCTGAGCAGAGATCCCGACTTGGGGCTCTATCCTAGGACCCTGGGATCATGACCCAAGCCGAAGTCAGATGCTTAATGACCGAGCCACCCAGGCACCCCAGACCTCAAGGTTTTTAAAAAATGTTAGCTTGGGGGTTAAGATGCCTTGTAATGCTAGTCACCTTAATTTAAATTAACAAAATGGTATCCTCTTCTAATTTGGCTTAAATTCCAGTAAACATCCCTGAAAGGAGTATACTTTGTAGATTTCGTTCTGCTTTGGACCCCAGTCCTTGGCTAAAGAATGAGTAGAGAAATGGTCAGGGAAACAATGTGTGAGGAAGGGAGCACTGTATTGGAAGCCGAGTTACCTGGCTCTAACAAGTAACACTCCCTTCTATGAACCTTTACCTGTAAAGTGAGAGGGTTAAACTAGATCACATTTAGCATCTGTATAGTCTGGAAATGATGATTATTGGAATATGGTCCCCATGCTCCTGTTTCCTTTCCACCTGCCATCCATCCTCCTTACCCGTTCAGCTAGTAACTGAGTGTGAACCACATCACGACCACCAAGACTTTCATCAGAAAGTTCCACAGTAGTAGAAACTATCGCCGTGTGTTATTTCCAGTATGCTAGGCATTATGTTTGTTACCTCCCCTCATCTTCAGCTGCCCCAGAAGTTTGGTATTTTGTGAGCTTTACTGATGAGGGAAGTGTGACTCAGATGGAGCATCCTGGGTGAGGTGGTAAAGACCAGTCGGTATTTATTCACAGCTCCCTGGCCCTTCTCCAAGATTTGCTGTTGCTGACTGAGGAAGGTGGAGGTTGAAGCAGGCATACACAGCGCTTGTAGTCTCTCCCAGTTTCGTATTTCTAGCCTTGCTTTTCCTCTCCTACTCCATTTCTTGCCCCTGCTGCTACCCCTCACGGCCAGCCCCTTCACTGCTCTCCCATGTACCCTGAGGCGTGGCCATGGTTTTTCCCCCATGGTTTCTCCCCGGCCTGTCTCACTCTCCTGCTCTGTGTCATCCCATTACAGCTTCTGGTGCCAGCTCAGGTCTCATCTTGGCCAAATTCCTTGCCCAACTTTTCATGCTTCCTTCCCCTTGATTTGAGAGCATTTTATTTCCGTCGCCAATACGAGAAAGGCTTTGATGTGTCATAATTGAATTATTCATGTGTCTCTATTACCTAACTTGATTGTGAACTGCAGGAGATAAGGGATGTTTATTATGCTTCTCTTCTCCCTCCCCTGCACCTGATGTATAATTCTGTGCTTATCACATAGTTGGCTCTGATGCAAGGATGATATTCAAAATACTTAACAACTGGCATGGTGTATGCACTGACCCATGAGAGAGTACTGGTTGTACTGGTGTGTGTGTGTGTAGAATATCAACGCTATCCTGATCTGTGCATGGGGAATTGAAACAGCCAGTGGAAAAACTGCTAAAGGGATTTCTTGTTAGTTTCCTTCCACCATACTACCTTCAAAATGATTTACTGCACCTCCTGGTCCCTCCAGTCACTCCTTCTCTGATCTCATCTTCACTTATCATGCTCTAGACCTCTGATCTGATCCTCAGACCTTCTGAGTCACTCCAGCCTGAGGACAGCTTTCCTTCTGGCACACATGGCCAGTGTTGGCACACATGGCTGGCTCCCTCACACTGGTCAGCTCCCTGCTCAAACATTGCCTTTGAAAGGCTCCCCTTCCCATCCTACTGAAGATACTCCTTATTCCCCTACCAGTCTCTCATGCCTCCCTGATTGACTTTCAGAGCAACAGCTGCAATATTTTATTTACTTACTGGCTTACTAATTAATGTTCTATTCCTTATCAGAACGTATGTTCCATACCAGTATGATTCTTTGCTGTCTTCCTCACACTCAATAAATTATCTACTTATGGAATAAATAAACAGATGTATGAATGAATGAATGGTTATGAAAGGAAATCTCTTTCGTTGGAAAATCATTAGCACTAATATGCATGGGCTGGGCATTGGGGTAGGCACTGGGGCATGTAGGGATGAACCAGAAAGCTCACCTGGGAAGGGACTTTGTTGCAAAGAAACACTTGAAGTTGCCTGAATGAGGGGATGAAGTACAGGGTCTCTAGCTTCAAGTGGGAATTTTTTGGATCTAAGACTGAGCCTCCTCAATCAGCTTGTGCTTTCATGTTTATTCCACGTATGTCTCTACATCCTTCTGTGAAACTCACTTCTCCTTCTCTCCACCAGGTGTAGCTCCTCCTTCCCCTCGGCGCTATTCCTATCCCTCCATAAATTCTGCTTGCACATGGCATGGGCTTGTCCCAGCCCCAACTCAGTCCTGATGCTACAGTACTCATGCTTGGAGCCCAAACCTCCATGACTACTAGGAACCATGCTGTTATGGAGGAACTCCTACTCTACTTTTAGGATCCCATAAAAATGTTTTTAACTGGGGCGCCTGGATGGCTCAGTGGGTTAAAGCCTCTGCCTTGGTCCCAGGGTCCTGGGATCGAGCCCCACGTCGTGCTCTCTGCTCCGCGGGGAGCCTGCTTCCTCCTCTCTCTCCCTGCCTGCCTCTCTTGCCAACTTGTAATCTCTGTCTGTCAAATAAATAAATAAAAATTTTAAAAAATGCTTTTAACTTCTTGTAAAGATCTCAGATATTTATGATTCATGACCTGGTTTAACTTGTCTTACCTGATCAATAGAAAGTAACAGAGAGGCATCTAACACCGTCATTACCACCTGTTCAGTTTATGAACAACTCTCATGTTTGGGGGTACCATGCCACTGGTACTGGTGTTATTTCCCTTTTACAGATGGGGAAACTGAGACTCAATGAGGCTTCAAAATTTCAGCCCAGCCTATCTGACTCTAGCTGTCCCATTCTTTTTTTTTTTTTAATTTTACTTATTTATTTGACAGAGAGAGAGAGAGAGAGATCACAAGTAGGCAGAGAGGCAGAGAGAGAGGGGGAAGCGGGCTCCCTGCTGAGCAGAGAGCCCAAAGCTGGGCTTGATCCCAGGACCCTGAGATCATGACCTGAGCTGAAGGTAGAGGCTTAACCCACTGAACCACCCAGGCACCCTCTCCCATTCTTAATCAGTGAACTCTTCTTCCTTCTTTTTTCTGGCTCCCCTCCACCACTGTCTTTTTGAATGATTTTCCTTCTTCTAGTTATGACCCCTACATATAAAGGTATAAGAAGTCATTCACTGTTGAATCAAATTCCTATAAATCAGTCAGCCCCTCGTCACTGGGAAAGTTTAGAATTTCACTTTCCATCCAGATCAGCAGGTCCTGAATAGTCGAAGGAAGCAAAAGTTTATTTGTTCCCTGAATGCCATGTGGCCAATCCCCCAGAGCCTTCCTGGCAGGTCACCTGCCCTGCAGACTTGCCCTATCACTGGGTAGCACAGGATAGAATCCCTCTCCTTGAAGCCTCTGTCTTTGCTGGTATTTTAAGAAAGGCATTTGTACAGAAGTCTTTTTATTTCAAACTCTCCACTAATTTTCAAGATAGTCAAGTGTTATGGCGCAGCTATAGAGGCGCATAAATATGCACATATATTTATTTATAAGCACATGTGAAGAGGCCTGGAAGGATTCTCTCCAAAGTAGAAATAGTAGTCTCTCCTGGAGAAGAGAGTGGGCATAGGGGAGCTCCAATCTTTGTGAGACATATTTCGATGCAGTTTTCATGTTTTCCAATGGACAGTTGCTTGTTTAATTAAAGAAATTAAACACCAAGAAATATTATATTAAGACATGGATATGGTCTTGGGTAAAATCCTGTGGCCTCTCCAGCTTCCAGTTTTCTCATTTACACAATGAGAAATTAAATGATCTCTAAGGGCCCCACCAAAGCACTAATATTCTCCAATTCTTTCCATTCTATCTTATGAAGTACAGCCCGTTTCGATCAGGAGATCACCAACAAGGGTAGGGAAGTGCTGTAATTAGTTTTTTAAGAGTAAATAAAGTTACGGGCTCAATTTCTTCTGCTCTCAGAAGCTATGCAGGTTTGCGTCCGGCTCATTCGTTTCACACACTTAACGGAGCACATACTGGGGGCCAGAGAGAAATCTAGGTGCAGAGGGCAGAGCAGTGGGAAAGAGTGGAAGAGACCCCTGCACTTGCCAGAAATAAGGTGGAAAGCAAGGAGATAAAACACACCACAGTCAACACAGGTCTGGATTACTGGTATGAAAGGGCTGAAGGTTTATGGAGAGAAGGTGTCCAGCGGAGTCTCTCTAAGGAGGAGACATCGAGCTGCTGTGCACCTGAGGGATGAGAATGAGCAGGTGGGCAAAGAGCTGCAGGGAGAGCGTTCCGGGAGTGGGGGCGGGTACAAAGATGGGGGGGGAGGGCTTAGTGTCTCAGATGCTGAAGGCTGAAGCACAGAGGACAAAGCGGGATGAGTTGAGTGTGGTCAGAGGGGTAGGCACGGGCCAGATCCTGCAGACTCATGATCCTCTGGGTCTGAAACTTAGATTTTACTTGAAGGACAATAAATGTCAGTGAAAGATTTTTAGCAGGAGAGTAATGCATGCCGGCGAGGCTGTCATCTGTTTGGATGCAGAGAAGGGGAAGGACTTAAAATATATTTTGAAGTAGAACTGAGCGGTCCTAGCAATGAAGTAGGTGAGGAGAGGGTGGCAAAAAGGGGTGGGGAAGGACGGATGTTCTAGAACTAAGTGCCGAGCCTAACCAGAGCCCTGCCAGGGAGCCACAGCCAAGGGAGGGTTCGGGTTGTAATGTTCATTGCATTTAGGCATGGAATCTCTGCTCTGCTTTTTGAGCTGAGGAGAAGGGAGGTAGAAGGTACGGCTTTGACTTCAAGGAGCTTACAGGTATTTTTAGGTTGTCGAGACACACAGCTACAAGATGTAACTGTGCCACTAGAAAAAGAGAACACCTGTAAATTCATTGAGATGTGGCATCCGTGTCCCTTCCCCTTGACTCGGTATGCTTGTGACTGCTCTGACTGATAGAGTATGGCAGGAGTGATGCCAAGGGAGGGCGATAAAAGGAAATGCCTCATTTGCAGCACTCATGCTTGGAGCCTGAAACTCCGTGAGGCCTGGGAACCCCTCTGCTATGGGGGAGCTCCCTAAGGGGCAATCCTAGGCTTCAAGTCATCCCAATTCGGGGGCCAGATAGGAGGAACCTATCTGATGATTTCAGCCCGCCATCTCTGAGTCACACTTAGCCTTTGAGTCTTACTACCTGAGGTTTTGGACATCACGGAGCGGAGAAGAGGTGTCCCTGCTGTGCCCTATTCAAATTCCTGACCCACAGAACCTGATTGTTTTAAGACACTAAATTTTGGTACAGTCTGTAACAGCAATAAAAACCAGAGCAGCCAAAGCCAATCTGAACTGCACCCTGAGGGATTCCAGCACCACAACATTCTGGAAAAGGCAATACTCAGGACAGTAAAAAGGTCAGTGGTTGCCAAGGGCGGCAGGATGAGGGATGAACAGGCAGACCGCAGAGGAGTTTTAGGGCAGAGAAATTATTCTGTAGGACCCTGTAATGGTGGATACATGCCCTTCAACATTAGTCCAAACTCTTAGCAGGTACAACAGCAACAGCGGGCCCTGGTGTAAACTGGATTTTGAGTGAAAAGCATGTGTCGCTGTACGTTCACCAGCTGACCGAATGTATGTCCCTGCAGGCAGGCATTGACAGGGGGAAGGCTAGACAGCCCTGGGGCAGGGGCATGTGAGACCTCACTGTGCCTTCTGTTCACTTGCTGTGAACCTGAAAGTGCTTCTAAAAATTAATGTCTTAAAAAAAATAAAAAGAGAGTAGTGGTCTAGATTGGTAAATCCCTTGTTTGGAATATTTAGGAGATCTGCATTTTAGTCCTGGCTTTGGCACAAAATCACTCATTTTGGGTTTTGACTCTAAGCAGATTGTTTGTACCATTTGGAGACTCCTCGCTAACTTGCTTATGCCAGTCTGAGTGGCCCAGGAGGAGAGAGGATGGTTTCAGCACCTCCAGCTCCAATAACCGCAGATCTGGTGGTTCCATAGGGATGCTTGGTCATGGGCAGAACTGGCCTGTGTAATCAGTTTACACTGCCTTGCTCGTCACAGGGTGACAGATTTCCCACCTCCCTTTCTCCTCCTAATTTTTTCAATCTCCCTCAAGGATCTTGGGCCTTGGAAACAAATACCAGGGAAGGCATAAGAGTTCCAGGCTCCCTGCCACCCACTTGCTCTGTGGCACTGGATTAAGTCCCATTGCTTCTGTGGGACTCTGTTCTTTATTTGTGAAATAGGAATTTGGACAAAACAAGAGTTAAGTTATGTTTTTATTTATGTATTTATTTTTTGCGTGAGAGCCAATTGAGGAAAAGTCAAATTATGAAGTTTGGGGAAAGAGCTCTTCCTCCCTCTCCCTTCTTCCCCCATTTCATTTCTAAATGAAAATGGCTTTTGAAAGCCAAAAGCCACCCTGAAGCTGCTGAACTCCCCCTTTGTTGTCATGACTGACATTTGTCACATTGAGGTCTAGAGTGGGTCCAGCATTGTGCTGAGTGTCTTACGTGCTTGAGGTCATTTAGTTAACTTTTTGTGGCAGGCATGGTTGTCCCCATTTTTTAGATGAGAAGGCAGAGGCTCAGGGAGGTTAACTGACTTCCCAGTCTATTTTAACAGTCAGGATTTGAACACAAGACAGAGTATCCCCACTTCTAGCTACTGTGCTGCCTGCTTTTAGCTCATCTCAAACATGAAGACCCCTTCTAGAGCTTGTGTTTTGTGATTTTGCGCTGCTCAGAATTGACTCCTTAAGTGGCCTTGGAGAAGAGTTAGGACTCAGCACAGTGGAGACCAGACTTTTATACCTTCACTGATGACCAGCTTCTAACTTCCTCAAGAAAACATGAGCCATGTGCAGATGTGGGGCTTCCTCAGCACCCTGTGTCTTGGCTGAGCTCCAGCCACGGAGAATGACAATGACAGAGATACTCCATGACCACCTGCTTCCCCCTTGCCATACCCCAGACCACTTCCTACTTGGGGACAAGACCCTTTCTCAAAGGTCTCAACTCCTGATGAATGAAAAGAACAGAACCATGGTCTTTGAAGCCCTCTAGCCTCATGGTTAGAGGGTTAGGCTCTGGGGTCCCATAGCCTTAGACCCCACTTTTGACTCTGCCCTGTAAGTAATTTGCCCAAGATTGAAAATTATATTTTCTCTTGGCCTCAGTCTCCTTATTTATAGTAGGACAATCACAGCATATTTCTAGCACAGGTTCTTAGGATTAAATGTATAATAATGCAAAATGTTTAACATTGTGCTAATCAAATATGAGCTTCTGTCTTCTCATCTTGAAGTTATGGGGGTTGGTGACATTGAACTAACTGGGGCTACATTTTGGGGGTAAAGTGTTAAGTTGCGCCATCATTAGAATGCAGAGGAGGCACAGACTATGAGAGTAATAGTAATATAAACACTCCCTTACAACTCATGTAGCGTATTGCAGTTTATAAAATGCACGCATACACGTACACATAGCCTTAGCTGATCCTTGCCATGACCCTGGAGAGTGAGGAAACCATATCACATGATGTACTACTGAGACCCTAAAGATGTTCATCTTGAGCCATACAAGATAGGAGGAGGTGAGAATTACCTTCTGATCTCTGGGAAGAGAGGAACGCTTGGGAGGGCAAGCCAAGAACGATTGTCTTGCAGTTTTCAAGTCAGAGCAGGCTAAGGGTGGACACAGCTCCCTGGAAGGAAGTGGTAAGTATCCATGTTCCTGGAAGTATGCAGGCAAGAGGCAAGTGTTAGTGCCCATCCTACCCAGCCCTCTAGTTGTCTTAGTTGCGAGAATCTAGGATTCTGTGAAATTGCACGTGATTAACTCATCAGGTAGAAAATGATCATCCTGAATCCTGGACATCTGCGCTCTCTCTTCACCTTGCCCTCCCTGGCACAGGCAAGATGACACCTTCGTAATAAGATTAGAACAGCAGGTGGGTCACTTCTGTGGGGTTGGGGCAGTGAGTCTGATTTGTCTGTAGTCTTCTGACTTTAATTCCACGTGGGCTTCTTGCCACTGTGGATCCTGCTGTGCTGGACTGGGAGAGGGACGGGGCAGGGGTGGCTCATCAGGCCGAAGCCAGAGGCAGGGGGTGATGGAAAGTGTGGGCTCTGGCAGGGTGCCATCCAGCATGAAAGGAGCAAGTGGTGGGGCAGAGGAGAAAAGAGCAAATGCAAACATGCCTGCAGGTGGGCTGATCACATTCTTTGAGGGTAGAGACCGTCAAGTGAAAAAAAATGGCACCACTGGCAACTCTCTTGGGGAGTCCATGGGAGGCAGAGCCTCTGCATATCTGACTGTTTATGGAATCTTGGTTTTCTGTGCCAAGGAGACAGGCAGAGCTGCATGTAGAGACTATGAAAGCACAATTCTTCTGAGATACAGTCCTTGAATTGACTCATCCATTATTAATTCATTAATTTATTGAGTACTGAACACATGCTAGATTTGGTGAGATGATAGAGTAGGATTTCTGGGGCTGTGGTTAAGAGTTCTGGGTTGGGCTTGGATAACCCATAAATCCCTCTGAGCCTCTGTTTCCTCTGTAAAATGGGGAATACGAGTGCCTGCCCTGTGCCCCTCATAGGGTTATCGTGAAGCTAGAATGAGGCTGTATGTGTAGAAAACATCTTTCCAGCCCGCCCTGCAACAACCCTGTCTTTAGTGAGATGGGAGAAAAAAGAGGGTGGTAAGTACCTGATTTTCATTTTAAATCCACATTTCTGATAAATGAATCAGAAGCTAGTTTACAAGGTCAGGATTCTGGGTTCTTAAGGAAGATTCAGCATTTATCATTCTGCCAGGTTGAGATGCACAGGAGTTAGGAGGCAGACAATATTCAACTGTAGCCCAGCTGTACCAGTTGGCAGTTCTGTGACACAGGGCAGGTTGTTTAACCTCTCTGAGTGGTGCAGGTGGAAACAAAGGTAATGCCTGCTTTTCACTCCATTTTTATAGGTATTAAAAGAGAGGGAGTATATGAATTGCTATCAGGTACAGGAACTGGCTTATAGAAAGTTACAAGCACCTGACCGAGAGCTCCTAATGCCTCCAAAGTTGAATAGTCTGAGACCCTTCTGACTGATATTCTTTATTTTTTTATCAAAATATTTTTTTTAATTTCATTTCTTTTCAGTGTAACAGAATTCATAGTTTTTGCACCACACCCAGTGCTCCATGCAATGCGTGCCCTCCATAATACCCACCACCTGGCTCCCCCAACCTCCCACCCCCCGCCCCTTCAAAACCCTCAGGTTGTTTTTCAGAGTCCATAGTCTCTCATGGTTCATCTCCCCCTCTAATTTCCCTCAACTCCCTTCTCCTCTCCATCTCCCCATGTCCTCCGTGTTATTTGTTATGCTCCGCAAATAAATGAAACCATATGATAATTGACTCTCTCGGCTTGACTTATTTCACTCAGCATAATCTCTTCCAGTCCCGTCCATGTTGCTACAAAAGTTGGGTATTCATCCTTTCTGATGGAGGCATAATACTCCATAGTGTATATGGACCACATCTTCCTTATCCATTTGTCCGTTGAAGGGCATCTTGGTTCTTTCCACAGTTTGGCGACCGTGGCCATTGCTGCTATAAACATTG